>JAEQML010077525.1:0-12849 GCA_016904865.1 Pissodes strobi | reverse complement strand
CCAGGTAGACCTAATAGACATGCAGTCACAACAGGATAATGGGTTTATGTTTATTATGGTGTACCAAGACCATTTAACAAAATTTGTTTTGCTAAGGCCACTATAAAGCAAGAGGGCGGAAGAAGATGCTCTTCAACTAACAGATATATTGCTGACTTTTGGCGCCCCATGTATTTTGCACTCTGATAATGGCCGAGAGTTTGTTAATGCAGTTATAAACGAGGTACTGTCATACTGGCCTGAAGTAAAGTTGGTTCATGGAAAGCCAAGGCATAGCCAAAGCTAGGGATCGGTGGCGCGAGGTAACCAAGATATTGAAAAAATGTTAGCAAATTGGATGCAAGACAACAACACAACAAAATTCACAGTCCTTCACAAAGATGCAACCGGGGGGACATTGAAAATGTCGAAGCAGAATGTAACGCTTATTAAATTTGAGATCTGAGAAAACTCAAAATTGTGTGGAAATATATAGTTGATAGAAGTTTGGGTGAGATCAGCTTAGATTACGTAAGTTTAGTTTACCAAAATATACTATATATATTACTACAAGTATCCTTCTTTTTTACAATTTAAAACGTTATAAGTGTGGTTGTAAAAAGCAAAAGACCATTTGCATTCGATTCGTCTCACATTCCTGGATCTAACGATATGAAACACGACTAGTCTGTCGTGAGAAACTAAAACTCACCCTCACCCACCCTTAATACAATCTAATGTAAAAAATGACTTAGCAGATTACGCAAGTTTTGTTTATCAAAATATACCACATAAATGCATATTACTTCGAGTTTCATTCGTTTTTACTATTTATAACATTAGTGGTGATTGTAAAAACTGCATTCGATTCGTCTCTCAATCCCTGAACTAATGCAGTTAGCTTCACTTAGTATCAACTTATTTTAGTCATTTGAGTCGGTTCCAATACCTTATAATCAATTTTAATAGATTTGGTTAGTTTTGGTTAGTCGTCTATTTAATTTTCGATTAGTTTCTCTTAGTCGCAACTTTTTTTACTTATTTGAGCCGGTTCCGTTTCGTTATAATAAATTTTAATAGATTTGGTTACTTTTGGTTAGTCGTCCAATCAACTTTTTGATGGTTTCCCTTAGTCTTAACTTATTTTAGTCATTTGGACCGGTTCCGATACGTTTTAATTAATTTTAACGGATTTGGTTAGTTTAGGTTAGTCGTTCAATCAACTTTCGGTTAGTTTCACTTAGTTTCAAATTATTTTATTTTCATTCATTTGAGTCGGTTCTGATCCGTTATTATCAATTTTAATAGATTTGGTTAGTTTTGGTTAGTCGTCTAATCAACTTTCTTTTAATTTCACTTAGTATCAGCTTATTTTAGTCATTTGAACCGGTTACGATACGTTATAATCAATATTATTAGATTAGATTATTTTTGGTTGGTCGTCGAATCAACTTTCGGTTAGTTTCCCTTAATCCTTAACTTATTTTAGTCATTTGAACCGGTTCCGATAGGTTATAATCAATTTTAATGGATTTGGTTAGTCGTTCAATTAACTTTCGGTTAGTTTCACCTAGTCTCAAATTATTTAAGTCATTTGAGTCGGTTTCGAAACGTTATAATCAATTTTAATAGATATGGTTAGTTTTTGTTAGTCGTCTAATCAACTTTCGGTTTATTTCACTTAGTATCAACTTATTTTAGTCATTTGGACCGGTTACGATTCGTTAAAATCAACTTTAATGGATTAGGTTATTTTTGATTAGTCGTCGAATCAACTTTCGGTTAATTTCACTTAGTCTCAACTTATTTTTGTTAGTTGAGTCGGTTCGGATACGTTAAAATCAATTTTAATAGATTTGGTTAGTTTTGATTAGTTGTCTAATCAACTTTCGGTTAGTTCCACTTAGTCTCAACTTATTTTACTTATTTGAGCCGGTTCCGATACGTTATAATCAATTTTCAAAGATTTGATTAGTTCTAGCTAGTCATCCAATCAACTTTCGGTTAGTTTCCCATAGTCTTAACATATTTTAGTTATTTGAACCGGTTCCAATACGTTATAATCAATTTTAGTGAATTTGGTTAATTTTGGTTAGTCGTCAATCAACTTCCGGTTAGTTTCACTTAGTCTCAAATTATTTTACTTGTTTGAGCCGGTTTCGATATGTTGTAACCAATTTCAATAGATTTGGTTAGTCGTCCAATCAACTTTCGGTTAGTTTCTCTAGTTTCAACTATTTTTACTTATTTAAGCCGGTTCCGATACACTATAACCAAATTTAATATATTTGTTTAGATTTGGTTAATCGTCCAATCACCTCTCGGTTAGATCCACTTAGTCTCAATTTATTTTAGTCATCTGAACCGGTTCCGATGCGTTATAATTAATTTTAATAGATTTGATTAATTTGGTTATTCGTCCAATCAAGTTTCGGTTAGTTTCACTCAATCTCAACTTACTTTAGTCATTTGAACCGTTTCCGATACATTATAAACAATTTTAATAGAGTGGGTTAATCTTGGTTAGTCGTCAATTCAAATTTGGGTTAGTTTCACTTAATATCAACTTATTTTAGTCATTTGAACCGGTTACGATACGTTGTAATCAATTTTAATAGATTTGGTTATTCTTGGTTTATCGTCGAATAAACTTTCGGTTAGTTTCACTTAGTCTCAACTTATTTTACTTATTTGAGCTGGTTCCGATACGTTATAATCAATTTTAATAGATTTGGTTAGTTTTGGTTAGTCTGCTAATCAATTTTCGGTTAGATTTACTTAATATCAACTTATTTTAGTCATTTGGACCTGTTACGATACGTTGTAATCAATTTTAATAGATTTGGTTAGTGTTGGTTAATCGTCGTATCAACTTTGGGGTAGTTTCACTTAGTCTCAACTTATTTTAGTCATTTGAGTCAGTTGCGATACCTTATAATCAATTTTAATAAATTTGGTTAGTATTGGATAATCGTCGAATCAACTTCCAGTTAGTTTCACTTAGTCTCAGCTTATATTACTACTTATTTGAGCCGGTTCCGATACGGTATAATCAGTTTTAATAGATTTGGTTAGTTTTGGTTAGTCGTCTAATCAACTTTCGGTTAGTTTCACTTAGTCTCAACTTATTTTAGTTATTTGAGTCGGTTCCGATACGGTATAATCAATTTTAATAGATTTGGTTAGTTCTAGTTAGTCGTCTAATCAAGTTTCGGTTAGTTTCTCTTAGTCTCAACTTATTTCACTTATTTGAGCTGGTTCTGATACGTTATAATCAATTTTAATAGATTTGGTTAGTCGTCTAATCAACTTTCGGCGAGTTTCACTTAGTATCAACTTATTTTTGTCATTTGAGTCGGATCCGACACGTTATAATTAAGTTTAATAAATTTGGTTACTTTTGGTTAGTCGTCTAATCAACTTCCGGTTAGTTTCACTTAGTCTCTACTTATTTGAGCTGGTTCTGATACGTTATGATCAATTTTAATAGATTTGGGTAGTCGTCTAATCAACTTGTTGTTAGTTTCCCCTTCCTAGATCTGTGGTTAATTTCACTTAGTCTCTACCTATTTTTGTCATTTGAGTCAGTTCCGATACCTTATAACCAAGTTTAATAAATTTGGTTAGTTTTGGTTAGTTGTCTAATCAACATTCGGTTAGTTTCACTTAGTCTCAAGTTATTTTACTTACTTGAGCCGGTTCCGATACGTTATAATGAGTTTTAATAGATTAGGTAAGTTATGGTTAGTCGTCTAATCAACTTTCGGTTAGTTTCACTTATTCTCAACTTATTTTAATCATTTGAACTGGTTCCGATACGTTATAATCAATTTTAATAGATTTGGTTAGTTTTGGTTAATCGTCCAATCAACTTTCGGTTATTTTCACTTAGTCTCAATTTATTTTCCTTATTTCAGCGGGTTCCGATACGTTATAATCAGATATCATAAACCGTGTCGTGACGTTCACTAAAATTTTCCGTGTCGTGAGGCGCCCTTGGAAACTCACTGTCAAGATACCAAAGTATTCATCTGAACCGGCTTCGATACGTTATAGTCAAATATAATGTTTCTGGTTAGTTTTCGTTAGTCGCCAAAATTCACTTCGTTTTGGTTAGGTTTAACTTACTTGGCCGTTTGGTTTTTTTGGTTACCTTTGATTAGTTTTGGTCAGTCATTCAATCAAATTTCCGATATGTTATAACCAATTTTAATGTTTTTGGTTAATTTTGGTTAGTCGCCAAAATTCGGGTAATTTGGGATATTTTTAACTTACTATAATATTTTTAATCTGTTTCGATACGTTTTAGCCATATTTGGTGCTTTTGGTTAGTTTAGGTTATATTGGGTTAGGTTGGGTTAGATAGTCGTCGTGGGTAGTTGTTCAATCAATATTCAGTTAATTTCAGTTAGTTTTAATTTTAGTCATTTCAATCGGCGCAGATACGTTATAATCGAATTTAATGTTTTTGGGTAGTTTTGGTTACTCGCCAAAATTCGGTTCGTTTTGGTTTGTTTTAACTTCCTTTAATATTTTTAATCTGTTCCGATACGTTTTAGCCTTTTTTGGAGCTTTTGGTCACTTTCGGTTAGTCGTTGAATCAACTTTCGGTTAGTTGCAGTTAGTTCCAATTTATTTTAGTAATTTGAACCGGATCCGATAGGTTATAACCAATTTTAATTTTTATGGTTAGTTTTGGTTATTCGCCAAATTTCGGTTACTTTGAGTTAGTTTCAACTTACTTTTATTTTTTAATTTGTTCCGATTCATTTTAACCTTTTTTGTGCTTTTGGTTACTTTTAGTTAGTTTGGGTTAGTTTGGGTTAGTCGTTCATCAACTTTTGGTTAGTTTCAGTTAGCCTTAATTTATTTTTGTCACTTGAACCGATTGCGTCCTCAGAAACAGACTAACACGATCTCTCACGTATATTATGTGATGTGCCAAATGTAGCAAGCACTTTTTCGTGATTTGATACCCCATAATAGGAAAACAAAAACATTTTCAATGTTAAAATGGTCGAAAGGCCATGAAAAATAGAGCTCTCCATTCTAGTATAAAACAGTCACCATATCGGGCTATGTTTGGAACTAAGCCCAGAGTAGGGCTCAGAACTTCTAGCTTGCCATCAGAAGTTATTGAAAAACTATATGAAGAAGATGACCTTCAGCAAATTATTAGCCAACTCAATTTAGAAAATGACGAACCTTTGGGTTCTGATGTTGAAGAAGGCAATCCAAATAGAGAAAGTCAAATTTTGTTGGCTAGACAAAGACGCACATGAAAATTTGAAAAAGCAGGCTAAAAAAATGAAATTGCTTTCTGATAGTCTTCATCCTCCTGTGGAAAAAGGTGATAACGTTATCATACCAATTCCAGATGTTGATAGAGCAAAAGCAGATTTACGGAATATCATTGGAGTAGTACATGAAAAAAAGAGTGATTTTAACCCAACTTACAGGAAAAATTACCTAGTTGAAGATTACGATACCATTAGTTTTTGGAAGTCATTGGCGTACGATTTACTGTTCTAAAAGGGGTCAAACTTCTAAAAAATTCAGAAAAACTCGCGAAAAAATTCTATTTATATGAGTCAATTTCGTGGCGCCTTTTAATGTTTTTTTTAAAAGCTTTTATTTACTTTCACCTGTGGGTCTGTCTGTCTGTCTGTAATCAAATCTTGCAAGCTGAATTAGAACTACTTCCAAATGTCCGATTGACTTGAAATTTGATACAAGTTTATATTTCCGATGACAATACAATATTAAAATGTTGTTAAGTTTACACCTCCCCCCTTTCAGGGGTAGGGGAGTGGGGCACTACTTAAAGTATGTCCGATTCCGTTTAAAATTGGTATATGGGGATTTTTGGGGACAAGGAATATGAATTTTCTATCAGATTTTGAAAATTCAAAATGGCGGATTCAACATGACCGATATTGGGTTAAATGTTGCAAGTCAATTTTAGCTGACTTCTACATATCCAATTGGCTTCAAATTTGGTATGCGTTTGTAGTTCAAATGAACTACAAACTATGGTCTTGCTTACACTCCCCCCCCCCCCCCCCCCCTCATGGGTAGGGTAGGAGGCACTAATTAAAGTATGCCCGATTTCGTTTAAAATTGGTATATGGGTTTTTTTTGGGGACAAGGAATTCAAATTTTTTATCAGATTTTGAAAATTTAAAATGGCGGATTCAACATGGCCGATTTTGGGTTAAATGTTGCAGGTCAATTTTAGCTGACTTCTACATATCCAATTAGCTTCAAATTTGGTATGCGTTTGTAGTTCAAATGAAAATATAAAACTATGGTGTTGCCATTGTTTATTCTTATAAAGACAGTGGTGTTGCTTACACTTCCCCCCTCCCTTTAAAGGTTAGTGGTGAAGGCACTACTTAAAGTATGTCCGATTTCGAAAAAAATTGGTATTAGGGGGCTTTTAGGGACTAGAAATATACATTTTTTTATCAGATTTTGAAATTTTTAAATGGCGGATTCAAAATGGCTTTTATATATACTACGAATCTAAGTTTTATAAATAAAAATATAATATTTACTAAACTTGTGATTTTGCTATGCCATAATACCTACTAAAAAGTTAAAAGTAAATAAAAGTTAAAAAAAGATTAAAAACAAGCTTTTATTAAAATGCGCTAAAAAGAAGAAAATAAAATTTGAAGTAAATCAAATCCATTATTTTGTTACATTAAACATTTTTATATGATATGAAAGCTTGTCGCGAGAAATTTTTAACATTGAAAATGTTTTTGTTTTCCTATTATGGGGTACCAAATCACGAAAAAGTGCATGCTACATTTGGCACATCACGTAATATACGTGAGAGATCGTGTTAGTCTGTTTCTGAGGACGGAATCGGTTTAAAAGACAAAAATAAATAAAGGCTAACTGAAACTAACCGAAAGTTGATTGAACGACTAACCCGAACTAACCCAAACTAACTAAAAGTAACCAAAAGCACAAAAGGGTTAAGATGAATCGGAACAAACTAAAAAAATAAAAGTAAGATAAAGCTAACTGAAAGTAACCGAAATTTTGGCGATTAACCAAAACTAACCACAAAAAGTAAAATTGGTTATAACCTATCGGATTCGGTTCAAATTACTAAAATAAATTGGAAATAACTGAAATTAACCGAAAGTTGATTCAGCGACTAACCGAAAGTAACCAAAAGCTCCAAAAATGGCTAAAACTTATCGGAACAGATTAAAGATATTAAAGTAAGTTAAAACTAACCAAAACGATCTGAATTTTCGCGACTAACCAAAACTACCGATTTTCGATTATAACGTATCGGCGCCGATTGAAATGACTAAAATTAAAACTAACTGATTATTGATTGAACGACTACCGACTACCCAAACTAACCCAAACTAACCCAATATAACCTAAACTAACCAAATATGGCTAAAACGTATCGAAACAGATTAAAAATAATATAGTAAGTTAGTAAAAACTAACCAAAATCAACCAAAAACATTAAAATTGGTTATAACATATCGGGAAGTTGATTGAATGACTAACCAAAACTAATCAAAAGTAACTAAAAGCACCAAAACGGGCTAAAATGTATCCAAATAGGTTACACAAATTAAAGTAAGTTAAAACTAATAAAAACGAACCGAATTTTGGCGACTAACGAAAACTAATCAGAAATATTATATTTGACTATAACGTATCGGAGCCGGTTCAGATGAATACTTTGGTTTCTTGACAGTGAGTTTCCAAGGTCGCATCACGACACGGAAAATTTTAGTGAACCTCACGACACTGTATATGTATAACTGATTATAACACGCTCAATAAGGAAAATAAATTAAGACTAAGTAAAAATAACCGAAAGTTGATTGGACGACTAACCAAAACTAGCCAGATCTATTAAAATTGATTAGAACGTATCGGAACCAGTTCAAATGTCTAAAATAAGTTGAGAATAAGTGAATCTAACCGAAAGTTGATTAGACGACAAACCGAATCAAACCAAATCTATTAAAACTCATTATAACGTATCGGAACCGGCTCAAGTAAGTAAAATATCTTGAGACTAAGGGAAACTAACCGGAAGTTGATTAGACAACTAACCAAAACCAACCAAATTTATTAAACTTGGTTATAAAGTATCGGAACCGACTCAAATGACTAAAATAGGTTGAGACTAAGTGAAACTAACCACAGATCTAGGAAGGGGAAACTAACTACAAGTTGATTAGACGACTAACCAAAATTGACAAAATCTATTAAAATTGTTTATAACGTATCAGAACCAGCTCAAATAAGTGAACTAAATTGAGACTAAGTGAAACTAACCAAAAGTTGATTAGACGACTAACCCAAACTAACAGAATCTATTAAAATTGATTATAACGTATCGAAACCGACTAAAATGACTAATATAAGTAGAGACTAAATTAAACTAACCGGAAGTTGATCAGACTAACCAAAAGTAACCAAATTTATTAAACTTAATTATAACGTGTCGGAACCAACTCAAATGACAAAAATAAGTTGGGACTAAGTGAAACTAACCGAAAGCTGATTAGACGACTGACCAAAACTAACCAAATCTATTAAAATTGATTATAACGTATCAGAACCAGCTCAAATAAGTAACATAAGTTGAGATTAAGAGAAACTAACCGAAAGTTGATTAGACGACTAACCAGAACTTACCAAATCTATTAAAATTGATTATAACGTATCGTAAGCTGTTCAAATGACTAAAATAAGTTGATATTAAGCGAATCTAACCGAAAGTTGATTAGCAGACAAACCAAAACTAACCAAATCTATTAAAATTGATTATAGCGTATCGGAACCAGCTCAAATAATTAAAATAAGCTGAGACCAAGTGAAACCAACCGAAAGTTTATTCGACGATTAACCAAGAATAACCAAATCTATTAAAATTGATTATATCGTATCGTAACCGGTTCAAATGACTAAAATAAGTTGATATTAAGTGAAACTAACCGAAATTTTAATTGACGAATAACCAAAACTAACCCAATCCTTTAAATTGTTTATAACGTATCGGAAACGGTTCAAATGACTAAAGTAAGTTGAGATTGAGTGAAACTAACCGAAATTTGAACGTACGACTTACCAAAAATAACCAAATCTATTAAAATTAATTATAACGCGTCGGATGACTAAATTAAGTTGAGACTAAGTGAAACTAACCGAAAGGTTATTGGACGATTAACCAAATGTAAACAAATATATTCAAATTTATTATAGTGTATCGGAACTGGCGTATATAGGTAAAATAAGTTGAGACTAAGTGAAACTAACCGAATGTTTATTGGGCAACTAACCAAATCTATTGAAATTGGTTACAACATATCGAAACTAACCGGAAGTTGCTTGACGACTAACCAAACTAACCAAATCCAATAAAATTGATTATAACGTATCGGAGCCGGTTCAAATTACGAAATTATGTTAAGACTATGGGAAACTATAACCTAAAGTTGATTGGACGACTAACCAGAACTAATCAAATCTATGAAAGTTGATTATAACGTATCGGATCCGGCTCAAATAAGTAAAATAAGTTGAGACTAAGTGGAACTAACCGAAAGTTTATTAGACGACTAACCAAAACTAACCAAATCTATTAAAATTGATTTTAACGTATCCGAACCGACTCAAATAACTAAAATAAGTTGAGACTAAGTGAAACTAAACGAAAGTTGATTCAACGACTAACCAAAAGTAACCTAATCCATTAAAATTGATTTTAACGAATCGTAACCGGTCCAAATAACTAAAATAAGTTGATACTAAGTGAAATGAACCGAAACCTTATTAGACGACTAACCAAAACTAACCAAATCTATTAAAATTGATAATAACGGATCGGAACCGACTCAAATGAATGAAAATAAAATAATTTGAGACTAAGTGAAACTAACCGAAAGTTGATTGAACGACTAACCCAAACTGACTAAATCCATTAAAATTAATTAAAACGTGTCGGAACCGGTTCAAATGACTAAAATAAGTTAAGACTAAGGAAAACTATCAGAAAGTTCATTGGACGACTAACCAAAAGTAACCAAATCTATTAAAATTGGTTATAACATAACGGAACCGGCTCAAATAAGTAAAAAAAGTTGCGACTAAGAGAAACTAACCAAAAATTGATCAGACGACTAACCAAACCTAACCAAATCTATTAAGATTGATTATAACGTATTGGAACCGACTGAAATGACTAAAATAAGCTGATACTAAGTGAAACTAACCGCGTTAGATCGGGCATTGAAAGACGAATCGATTGCAGTTTTTACAACCACCACTAATGTTATAAATAGTAAAAACGAGCGAAACTTGAGGTAATATGTATTTATGTGGTATATTTTGGGAAACTAAACTTGCGTAATCTGCTAAAGGCCACTTTTTACATTAGATTGTGTTAAGAGTGGGTGAGGGTGACTTTTAGTTTCTCACCACAGACTAGTCGTGTTTCATATCGTTAGATCAAGGAATGTGAGACGAATCGAATGCAAATGGTCCTTTACTTTTTACAACCACACTTATAACGTTCTAAATTGTGAAAAAGAACGAGACTTGAAGTAATATACATTTATTTGGTATATATTTTGGTAAACCAAACTTACGTAATCTAACCTGATCTCACCCAAACTTCTATCAACTATATATTTCCACACAATTATGAGTTTTTTCAGATCTCAAATGTAATAAGCGTTACATTCTGCTTCGGCAATTTCAATGTCCCCCCCGGTTGCATCTTTGTGAAGGACTGTGCATTTTTAAACAGGAAAATCTCGCGACAAGCTTTTATATCATATAAAAATGTTTAATGTAACAAAATAATGGGTTTGATTTACTTCAAATTTTATTTTCTTCTTTTCAGTGCATTTTAATAAAAGCTTGTTTTTAAAATTTTTTTTTTTACTTTTATTTTAAATAATTAAGAACAAATAAATAATGGCATAAGTCATTATGCAATGTGTCCCAATTTCCGTTACCCACGATAATAACTTTGAATATTAGAAAAAGAGACAAAAATCTAAAAATATCCTTTTTTAATGGAGCACCTTATAAAATTTGACTTTTTTATTAAATTCTTTATTGAATTCCTGAATATTGGGTTTTACTCTTTTTCATAAATGAGATTTCAAGCGTCTTTATAAAAATATTATAATTTACCATTTTTTGGGACTTTCGATTAAAATTTTTTTGCTCTTTTCTTCTTTATTTTTACTTTCTCGCGCCTATAGGGCAACTTATAGAGGAAGTATTGCAATCATACAAAATTAAAAAATAAAATTCAAATCTTGATGAATTATGACTTCTAGAGTCCGAAAGTCATAAAATTTTGAAAACATTTGTTGGCGTCTGTGATGGTGGCTGTGTGGGTGTGAGTGTGCGTGTTTGTATGTCTGTCTGTCTGTGTGTCCCACGACTTTTCTCCAAAACCGTTCGGCCGATTTCGACCAAAATCGGTGTTTAGGAGTTTCTGGTAAATATCTCCAGCCCTTTTTTAATTTTTTCTCTAACTTTAAGATTAAGAATAGTTTATATCAAAATAGAAAATTAAAAAATTGATTTTCTGAAAACAACTCTAACGATTTTCTTTAAATTTTCTATATGTTTACCAGTTAGTAAGGCAAATAGTAGATACTGCCCCGTTTCCCAGGAAAAATCGATGAAGGTCACTTTAAAAAATAAAAAATCGATTTTCTCGGACACGGCTTTAACGATTTTCTTTACATTTTCTACTTGCTTAATAATTATTAAGGCAAATAACATGTACTAATCGGCTTTTCTGGGAAAGATCGTTGGAGGTAACTTTACTCTTGGAAAAAAATCGATTTTTCTTGGATACGGCTCTAACGATTTTCTTCAAACTCTGTTATTATTTATTAATTAGTAAGGCAAATTATATACACTTGTTTGATTTTCTAGGAAAAAGAAGGCCAGGCCACTTTATTAGTGAAAATATTAACCTACGAATTATTCCTAGTTCTGTGACGGAACTACGACCAAATTTTTGTTAATTCTGTGGCAGAACTAATATGCGAGAAAGTACGTGCGGCCTTGCCTTACCGTTTATTTTATATTCCATTCTTTTATACTAAAATCTATATATAAATGTATTTTAAAACTAGGCCAATTAGACTCACCCTCACTCATTTTACCGTTTTTCTTTCAGATCTGAATTCGACGTTTCCAGAGAATAGTTTTTGAGTGTTGAGCAGTTGCCCGAAGAAAGCATTCCTTTAAGAACTGCTGCTAGACATGCCGCCTTAGGAGAAGGTCAAGGCTTTGCACGTTGCGTATACAAGAAGAACTGTAATTCTTTTGCAAGAAGAAGGGGAAACTATGCAACTCAAAATGTCACAACAGCCAACCCTGCAGGAATTAGTAAGATGATATTTAAATATGCTTTTAGTTGTTTTTGTGTAACTTTTATTATATAGGGTCCATTCACTAGTGTTGGGGAAACACCCCAACACGTGTAGAAACTATCGTTTTTCACCGTATAGTTTGGTGAGAACACCCTGTATGTATGTAGAATGAATGAGCCATAATTAAACTCAAATATATTTATTTCACCCCGGGTACAACCCAATTTGTACATTTAAATCAGCAAATTTCACGTTCTTTAAAACCCCTTAGTCCAACCCTAGACGGACGATCCCTTAGTTCGACCCTGTAAACCAAGTACTGTCAGTATAACAGGTTACAATTCAGCAACTCTTCACTCGTAAAGGAAAACGTTTGTAATCGTTTTCAAGTTAATGTATTTTTGTCTCCGTCAGAATCAGTCTGTCAAATAAAGAAAGAAAACAGCTTCTACCCTTGTAATCTCAAATGAATTCG
>JAEQML010077524.1:0-12850 GCA_016904865.1 Pissodes strobi | reverse complement strand
TCACAGCTTATACCGTACCGAATCAGTTATTGAACTCTACGTCGGCTCCTTTGATGTCGATGAAGCCAGATTTGACTTTTTCATGCTTTCCTCATTTTTCGCGCATGCCCTTCATACATTATAAATGTTAGGTTTTAATGGCCAGACGGAACTCAACAGAGACGGACTGGGTTTAATTTAGTTTACATTTTTAGTAAATTAAATTAAACATGATATGTAAGTGAAATTGATAAAAAAGGGTAAACGAGATCGAGAATGATCAGTCATTTATACATAACCATGAATATGGTGTTTATAAGTGTAAAAAAATATATAAATATTTTGATATGAACATAGAATATCAATTTTTCTACAGCCGCGTGCAAAATAACTAATTACTAAATTGAAATGAAATCGCAAAATCGACGAATGCCGTGGAGCTTTATTTTGCGCTCTAGCGCGAACCATGATACAATAAACGGAAGGTATGATACCTAGCCGTCTCAAATTCGTTCGCTCCGCGCAGTGACGTCATTGCGTGTTTGGCTTCTATTGAAATGCATACGTTTATAGGCACATAATCATTATGTTTTACCTATTTTCTCTATTTATCAAGAAAATTTGTGTCCTGGGTGAAATTAAAAACTAATTATTACATATTAATACTATTTATTTAATAAAAAAAACTAATATTCAACATAACGTTTATGATGAATGGATCAAAATAATAATATTAAAAGCAGCATCTTTTGAAAAACGTAATAAACTTTTACGTTTATCTAAAAAACGTTTATTGAGTATTGGCCAATCGAGAGCAAAAAAAAAAATCGATCAATAATATTTTTTCTTAAATAATAATTTTAGTCATCTTTCTTTTTTTAGAAATTGTTAAATTTATCAAATCCTGATGGTAGCAAGACCATTAGAGATGGAGTAAAATTAATTTCACATTTCTATCTTAACTCTTCAAGAGCTATCTGACGGTACTAATTAGCAGGTGGTACCATCGAGGGTACCATGGGTACCAAATCTGGTACCTCGGTAGGTACCACTGGCAGGTGGTACCATGGGTACCGAATCTGGTACCTCGGTAGGTACCATTGGCAGGTGGTACCATGGGTACCAAATCTGGTACCTCTGTAGGTATCATCAGTTAGCACCATTAGATAGCTCTTGGAAAGTTAAGATAGGAATATGGAATTAATTTTACTCCATCTTTAATGGTCTTCCTGCTACCAATGTGCAAAGAAGCCAAAGTATCGATTTTCAACTGTTTGTAGCTGTGAAACTACTAACTTTAAACATCATACATCAAATTTAATATGTTTAGAATTTTAAGTAGAATTCAAAAATGTAATAAGATATAGGGTGTTTCATTTCAAAAAATGTAACTTTCTTTGACCACCCTGTATATAAAAAACTAATGATTAAAAAAATACAAAAGAGTAAAGATCGTTTTACTAGGAACAACTTTTGTATTTAACTTCTTTGCAACCATCGTAGGGTTAGGTATAGGCCCGTCTTAAAGTATAGTCATCTTCCTCAAAATGTTTTGAGCAAATACGTGTAGAAGTTTTATTAAATTTATCCTTACGAAAACACAGGTGAACCCATTTACTACACATATTTTGTCTTTGGGAAAAGTGAAACACCTTATATTCCTATCAAAGTTTTTGCCTTGGTTATCCACCTTACATCCGTCCACAGCACACCTCATTATTAAACGTTTTTTAATTAAAAATACCAACAAACACCGTCTAAGGAACAGTAACGCCAACAAAATTTAAATATAAAACATACGACTCTCAAATCAAATGCAAAGCACACGTTCGTTCATGTTGTAAATGCCGGCCGGCGCGCGGCGCCAAACAACGCCCTCAATGACGTCACAGGCGAATCGTCGCCTGCGCGATAGCATATCTTACGTTTATTGTATCATGAGCGCGAATATGGAAAAGAAAAATCTCACTTCTTCCGTGGAGTGTGCTATGAATGGTCATGGAAACCGAAGATAAATAAATGACAGTCGTGCTTTTGTTACAGTTTGTTGCTGGCAATCCTGTTCTAGCACAAGAGTCTAGCGACCCGACCAAATTTTCGATACCAAAGGCCACCTATACTACATAGGCTGGCCTTGCGTGGAATATATTCACAAAGAAGGGGGATTCTTTGTGAATGTATTCGCGGAAACACATGCAAGCTACTGTATATCGACTATAATACGGCTTTTATTAAATATATCCTGGTTTTTAGTTAAATAAAGCAACATATTTTGGAAAAAGTGCATCCAAAGTACGGGCACGTATTACAATAAGTAATATCACTTTTCGCATGGCCCTCCGCTCGCTGCGCTCGCTACGGGGGCTCAAGAAAAGGAAACTAACCAGGTGCTAACCCAAACTAACCCAAGACATACCCAAAATCAAGAAAAAAACTGTTTAGAAACTTAACCTTAAAAAAAATAAAAAGAAAACAACGGGGTTTGAACCCGAGCCGCCGACGCCGATAAATGCCGCTGCCGAGTTCAGACCTAACCATCTAGTCCTCTGGACCACCACGCCTTATATGCAAATCGATTGCATCACGATGACATAGCGCGAATGCAATCGCTTGAGTCAACGCCATCTGCACTAGATGGCGCTAGAGTCGGTATCGAAAAATATATCGGGTCTACAGACGCTTGTGTTCTAGCTCGAAGCCCGAATATAATATGTCAAAACTGATAGTCATTTGCAAATTTCAGAATAAGTATAGAGAAAAATGTGGATTTAATTTTAAAAAATGCGGCTGTAGAAAAAGTTCTGTGTGTTTTTCGAGCGCAAAGTAAGATTGCCGTTTTCGAAAGATTACTACGAGCAGAAATTTTATCAAAAATGTGATCGTGTCAAACGGCCCTAATAAATTGATATTTCGTCACTCGAAGCCATTTATATAGTTGTAGGTATGTGACATTGTCCCAGATAAACCCACACCAGATGCGAAAGCTCCCGCCTAACGCATGAAACAAGAATTCGTTTAAAGCTCCGCCTCCTTGGGATGGCCAGCCATCCCAAGAAATAGTCAGGGCAAGCTCTAGTGTGATTCTAAACGCGAGCCACGCGAGTCTTGTGGCTTAGTCCGAGGGCGTTACGAAAAATAACTAATCTTTATTTTATTTTTGTTAAAAATGCCTGGTTATAAGTGCCTTTATTTGAATTGTTCTACTAGAAGCGCTGGCGAAAAATAATTATTTAAATTACCCCGCGATCCTGAAAGGCATGTATAAATGTTGTTTAGCACACTCCCGCACATTTATTTCCAAAATTATTGCATATTCTAAAATCAAATAAGCACGAAATTCAATTAAACCTGAAAACTGGCAGATACAAGGTTTTAAATCTTTTTTAAATCCAACTAATGTTATACAGTGTCCGCCAGAATATTGACCACATATGGAAAAATTTTGTATTATTATGATATCGGAACTTTTGTTTTAACCAACCAATTCTGCATGTCTGACAATCTAAAAATGCAATTTAACATTGAAAATGTTTCTGTTTTCCTAGTATAGGGCCTCAAATCGTGAAAAAGTGCACGCTAAAAGTGACGTCATACGCGTGAGAGTTCGTGTTAGTTTGTTTATTTAAACCTTAATTTGGTTATAACGTATCGGAATCGGTTCAAATGACAAAAATAAATTGGAACTAACTGAAACTAACCGAAAGTGTATTGAACGACTAACCAAAACTAACCAAATGCACCAAAACGGGCTAAAACGTACCTGAACAGGTTACAAAAATTAAAGTAAGTTAAAACTAATCAAAACGAACCGAATTTTAGCGACTAACCAAAACTAACCGAAAACATTAAATTTGATTTTAAGGTATCGGAACTGGTTCAAATAACTAAAATAAATTGGAACTAACTGAAACTGTCCGAAAGTTGATGGACCACTTACCAAAACTAACCATAAGCGCCAAAACAGTCTAAATCCTATCGGCACATGTTACAAAAATTAAAGTAAGTTAAAATTAACCAAAACGAACCGAATTTTGGCGACTAACAAAAACAAACCACAAACATTAAATTTGATTATAACGTATCGGAACCGGTTCAAGTGACTAAAATAATTTGGAACTGACTGAAAGTAACCGAAAGTTGATTGAATGACTAACCAAAACTAACCAAAGGTAACTAAAAACACCAAAACGAGTTAAAACTTTACAGAACAGATTACAAATGTTAAGGTAAGTTAAAACTAACCCAAACTAACCGAATTTTGGAGACTAACCAAAACTAACCAAAAACATTAAAATTGCTTATAACGTACCGAAACCGGTTCAAATGACTAAAACATATTAAAACTATCTGAACTTTACCGAAAGTTTGAACGACTAACTAACCAAAAGTAACCAAAAGCACCAAAACAGGCTAAAACGCATCGAAATAGATTAAAAATATTGAAATAAGTTAAAACTAACCCAAATTAACCGAATTTTGGTGACTAACCAAAACTAACCAGAAACATTAAAAATGCTTATAATTTGAACTGGTTCAAATTACTAAAATAAATTGGAACTAACTGAATTTTACCTAAAGTTGATTGAACGACTAACCAAAACTAACCAATATTAACTAAAAGCATCAAATCAGGCTAAAACATATCGAAATAGATTAAAAATATAGAAGTAAGTTAAAACTAACCCAAATTAATGGAATTTTGGTGACTAACCAAAAATAACCAAAAACACTAAAATTGTTTATAACGTATCGGAACTGGTTAAAATGATTAAAATACATTAAAACTACCTGAAATTAACTGACAGTTGATTGAACGACTAACCAAGTCTAGAAAGGGCTAAAACATATCGGAACATATTAAAAATGTTAAGGTAAGTTGAAACTAACTTTAATTATTCGAATTTTGGCGACTAACTAAAATTAACCAAAACATTAAAATTGGTTATAACGTATCATATGCGGTTCAAATGACTGAAATAAATTAAAACTAACTAACACTAACCAAAAGCTGATTGAATGACTAACCAAAACTAATCAAAAGTAACCATAAACACCAAGAAGGGCCAAAACGTATCGGAGCTGATTAAAGGTATTAAAAGTAGCTAACCCAAATTAACCAAATTTTGGCGACTAACTAAAATTAACCAACACATTAAAATTGGTTATAGAGTATCTGATCCGGTTCAAATGACTGAAATAAATTAAAACTAACCGAAAGCTGATTGAATGACTAACCAAAACTAATCAAAAGTAACCATAAACACCAAAAAGGGCTAAACGTATCGGAATTGATCAAAGGTATTAAAATAAGTAACTAACCCAAATTAATTTATTTTGGCGACTAACTAAAATTAACCAAAATCATTTAAATTGGTTATAACGTATCGGAACCTGTTCAAATGACTAAAATAAATTGGAACTGGCTGAAAGTAACTGAATGTTGATTGAATGACTAACCTAAACTAACCAAAAGTAAATGAAAGCACCAAAACCGGCTAAAACGTATCGAAATAGATTAAAAATATGGAAGTAAGTTAAAACTGATGATGACTGAAATAAATTAAAACTAACTGATATTAGCCGAAAGTTGATTGAATGACTTACGAAAACTAACCAAAAGCAACGAAAAACACTAAAAAGGGCCAAAACGCATTAGAACAGATTCAAAATATTAAGGTAAGTTGAAACGATCTTAAATTAACCGAATTTTGGCGACCAACTAAAATTAACCAAAAACATTAAAATTGGTTATAACGTATCCGAACTAACACTAATCGAAAGCTGATTAAATGTTTAACCAAAACTAATCACAAGTAACCAAAAACCGGTTCCGATACGTTATAACCAATTTGAATGTTTTTGGTTAATTTTAGTTAGTCACCAAAATTCGGCTAATTTAAGTTAATTTCAACTTACTTTAATGTTTTCAATCTGATTTGATATGTTTAGCCCTTTTTGGTGCTTTTGGTTACTTTTGGTTAGTTTTGGTTAGTCAATCAGCCAACTTTCGGTTAATTTCAGTTAGTTTTAATTTATTTTAGTCATTTGAACCGGCTCCTATACGTTATTACCAATTTTACTGTTTTTTGTTAGTTTTGGTTAGTTATTCAATAGGCTTTCGGTTACTTTGAGTTAGTTCCAATTTATTTTAGTCATTTGAACCGGTTCCGATACGTTATAACCAGTTTAAATGTTTTTGGTCAATTTAAGTTAGTCGCCAAACTTTGGTTAATTTCAACTTACTTTAATATTTTTAATCTGTGCCTATACGTTTTATACCTTTTTGGTGCTTTTGGATACTTTTGGTTAGTTTTGGTTAATCGTTCAATCAATTTTCGGTTGATTTCAGTTAGTTTTAATTTATTTTAGTCATTTAAATCAGTTCCGATACGTTATAACCAATTTTAATGTTTTTGGTTAGTGTAGGTTAGTCGCCAGTATTCGGTTAATTTGGGTGAGTTTTAACTTAATTTAATATTTTGAACCTGTTCCGATACATTTGAGCCCGTTTTGGTGGTTTTATTTGCTTTTGGTTAGTTTTGGTTAGTTATTCAAACAACTTTCGGTTACTTTTAGCTAGTTCCAATTTATTTTAGTCGTTTGAATCGCTTCCGATATGTTATAATCAAATTTAATGTGTTTGTTTAGTTTTGAATAGTCCTTAAAACTTGGCTCGTTTTAACTTATTTTAACGTTGTAACCTGTTCCGATACGTTTAATCCGTTTTGGTGCTTTTGGTTACTTTTGGTTAGTTTTGGTTAGTCGTTCAATCAAATTTGGGTTAGTTTCAGTTAGTTCCAATTTATATTAGTCATTTCAACCGATTCTGATACCTATCAAATTAAAGTTTAAATAAACAAACTAACACGATCTCTCATGCGTATGACGTCATGTGGCAAATGTAGCATGCACTTTTGCACGATTGAGGCCTTATATTAAGATAACAGAAACATTTTCAATGTTAAAATAACCTTAAAACGTATTAGGGGAATTTTCTGTAAAAAAGTCAGTGCAGCCATAATAACACAAGATTTCCATGACCGCCTGTTGCAAATTTTAATTTTTCCTGAACCAGTCCACCAGCAAAACACGTTTTCATTTAATTGGTGCAGACAAACTATTTTAATCTTGAAGAACATTTCTATAATCATACCCAGATTATTTGGTGCAGGCCGCGTATAACTGCCACGTCAAGGTTAAAGTTGGCTGGCGAGGAATTTGCCGACCTTTTGCATCTGGTGTGGGTTTATCTGGGACATTGTTCACTACTTATTTCTAATGAAATTTACATACAACCTTTGTAATATTAGTGTGACGGTTCTAAATTGGTTGCCTTTATTATGGGATGCTAAGAGGCTAGACAAAACTACAATTTATGTCTCAAGTTTAAAAAGATAAACTTCCTGCAGAAGGGAGCCAAACAATTATCGACGAAGAATATTAATTTATCATGCAATGTGATATGAATGAACTATACTTTAATCTCAATACCTAATCTAAACATCTACTTACAACCTTTCATTTTTCGGAAAACTAAAATATCCTGAAGCTGGATTGGCTTTCTTGTACCTTTTGCAGACAAAACAACGTACGACCATGGTTAACATTGAATACACTTTAATGATTAAATGTCCAAAAAGTTAACAGACTTAAATAAATCACCGAACAATCGAGCACAAATAATAACACGAAAACAATCCAATCTAAGAACGTAACCTGCTGCTTCTTGTCAAAAAATCGAGAGTCCAACGCTGTGCGGTGTGTTCAGTTTCCGACTCAACCTCCGTTTATGTCTCTTCGATTCGGCAAACTGTCGTAATAGAAAGAGATAACACTACATTGGACACCAGACCGGTACTGTTATTCATAAATAAACGAAGTCGCCCTCATATATTCGGCTCGTTGGAGACGCCAAGGATATGAGGAAAATGCTCCTATTGGTTGGATTTTATTGCTTCAAAACACGTGGAGAGTTAAATAACTGATTCGGTACGGTATAAGCTGTGTCAAAACTATCTGCCTATTCAATCGCAATAATGCATACAAACACATTACCATAGCAACGCTTGATAAATATTAGATACCAGTGTCTTGCTTGTCTTCCAAGTTTGACGTTTGCTTACATTTTAATTCAAAATGTATTATGACATGATTTTGGATACATAAAATAATAATAATTTAATGTTTGTGTTTTGATTTCAGAGGTATTATGAAAAATATCATTCATTACACGTCCAGAAACAGCTTTTCCCGCGCTTACACGACTTCCGGTGTTCGGCTATGCCTCACACCAGAAACTGTCGTGCGCGCACCGGCTTCACCGGAAAAGCCTAGTTTCCGGATTGGTAATGAAATATACTATTAGAACCCCCACTCACCCAACATAAAATTACAAATCATTAATATAAAATAAAACACTCCTTTAGGATGCTTATTATATTATACGTATTATCGTAAATAAATTCATATAAAAAAAACAATATAATAATAGATGCAGATATAATTATTATTATTTATAAAAATTGATTCTTATTCACTTCTTCAGAAGCGAACTGTTTAATTAGTTCTGTAACGTCCAAACGTTGTGCAATTTTATTTTCTATTGACAACACGGCCAACGAAGACAGTCTTATATTATGACTGATGCGGTTTCTTTAATATTAATTTTTTAATTTGGAAAACTATCTCTCTGCTAAGGTCACGATTACTGGTATGGTCAAAAACAAAAAACACCCTTTAAGAATGTCGGTTAAACTTGACGAAGATTTTTTCACAGATATAAATTTTGATAAGCTAAGAGCGTCACCAATTTGTTGTAGGTATATCTTCCTCAACAAAAAAAAAAAATGTATTTTGAAAATTTTCTGAAATATCCTCAAGGTATTTGTTCTGAGGCATCTCTGCTTCCTGTTACAATTCTGCCTCGGAATAGTTAGAAAGTACAGATTTAGAGAAAATTTTAAAGTTGCTTACCACTTTCTGTAAACCGGCAAATCTCCTGCGATGTTAATCTGACATGATAATATCAATTCGAAAAACATCTTTGTTTCTACGACATGGTGGTTATTTTTCTTACCAAATTATTTTTTGGTCGGCTTATTCTTTTATTACTAAATTGTGCTGTAATGCCCCACTGAATAGCAAGATTATCAGTTTAATTTTTTAATTCATCAAGCTAATTTCTAAGGTTCGAAATGCTTTTAAGCAGTTGTTCAAGAAGCTCTGATGCTCTTGCTGCAAATTTTGTTATTTATCCTTTGAAACTACATCTAAGGGAGGCAGCGGCTGCGCCAAGAGCGCAGAGGCGGCGCCGGCGCCTTCGCCAGATTCCTGAGAGTGGACTTATTTGTATCAAACTCAGTAAATTTTGTAATTATTTTATCTAGCACCATAATCTCAAATTAATATAGTGTAGATTTTGCGGTACACATTTCAATTTATATTTGTAAGAACCACTTTCATGTGTTTACTTTACATCTGGCCCCTCGCGGGCCAGGGCCTGTGTTAAATCGGACACCTTTGAACACCGATAGCTACGTCACAGAGTTTACTCTTAGGTAATATATTACTCTTACGAATCATAAATATTTGCTATAAATAGCATATTGTTTTTATTCCACCTTGGAAGCATTTTTCGAGGTCACATTGTAGTCGGGGAATAAAGTGTCCCATTTAAGAGTTGTTTCTTTTTACCTCAAAAATAACATACTACCTAAATAGCACAAATATTTTATAAATATTTTTAAAAAATATTTGTTAAATATTTGCGTGACAGATTTTTAAATATTTAATAAATATCTGTTTTAAATATTTATTTTATATATATTTGAATTATTTATTTTACATATGTTTTAAATATGTATTTAATATTTTTTGGAATTATTTGTTTTATATATATTTAAACTCGATCTTGAATATTTATTTCATAGTTTTTGAATTATTTGTTTTGCATTAGAAGGGATCTTTTTGGAATGGGACTAATGGGAGTAACAAACATACCTTGCTCTTACATAAGAGACTATAACAAATAAAAAATAAACTAAAATTAGTTTAACACGTACACGAACCTGCACAAAACAACAACAAACAACCTCCAACGATTTACCAAAAAACTGTCCCTCACTGTATCACAAATATTAGGGCAATCGTATAAAATAACTTGAATTATTAAACAGAAAAAAGACGAAACCCCGATAAAGTAAATTGAAAAACAGCCTCGAAGGGAATGTGGTGTGGTGTGTGCTTCCCATTCCTAACCTAACAAACAACAAAGCGGGATACTGGGATAGTCGGAAAAACGACCGACGCGCCGCGCCGTGGTCAGCCACAAAGTGAGGCAGAGTGAAATAAACATGAGTTCCAAAATATTTATTTAATATTAGTTAAATATTTGCAATAAATATGTTTTTACAAATGTTTTCTAAATATTATTGGTTCTACTAAAATATGAAGTTCTTTGAGAAACCACAGAAATCACAGCAATTGATCAATGCAATGTCTTACTATTAATAATAGTAAGTAGTGAATTTTCAAATATTTATTTAATATTACCTAAATATTTGCAACAAATATTTTTTTGGAAATATTTCCTAAATATTTTATTTTGCTAAAAAATATTTAATAAAGATATGAATATTTTTAAAATATTTATAAAATATTAAGTGCTATCAGGGATAATTTTTTTTTAATCTACAGATTGCCAAAATCCCATGTAGAGTGTGTTTTTTTTGGTATTTTATCAATGTTCCGACGCGACGGCCAGAAAAGGTTGCAAACCAGATTTAATATTTTATACCTCCCCGAATATTATCACAAAATTTTAAAACTGTGAATTGTTTTTATACCTTTTTATCTTAGTGACCGGACTGGCCTATATCTGAGGAAGGAGTAAATAAGAAGCATATCTAGCTTAATTCGAATTAATGGCTAATTTGGCACCACCAAGTGAATTCTACTTGAATATCTTATGACAGTTTATTATTTTTTTTCTGCTTGCCAAGTCATCATTTAAGACGCAATATATTGTTACATATTCCTTCATGCAGTCAGTGCCATATAACAATATACGTTTGGAAACATTTTTGTTTTATATAATATCCAAAAAATCAAGTTAAATAACAACCAACAATATTTTTCAATATAATCGTTAAAAACATATGTTTAAGTACTTCATATTCAATGTAATATTTAAGTTAAAGCCTTATAAAAACTAAAAATGATAAAAACTAAGAAAATACTCGTAAAACAGATTTTCATTGTAAGCTTAAAATGATTATAATTATACAAATAAAAATTTGTATCTATGTACACTTATTTAAAACATGGTAGAAGATAGAACAATACATTTAGGGGCCATTCCAATTTCATATTAAATTTATTTTAAAATATTTAAAATAATATTTTTGCTTAAATTTTGTAGCAAACCTTTCAGTTTCTGCTGTAATGTTTAAAACACTTTTTAGAATATTGAAACATATCATTAAAAACCTCCGGTCGCATTCGTGATCTCTTCTATTGCATCTCTTCTCCTTCGGGCTTTAGAAGCAGAATCATCTTCTCCAAGGTCAGATAAATCAGAATCTAAAATATTTTAATGTATATAATAATCCATTATTCTTTTAGACGTTTTCATATGGTTTGAGAAATGTTTTAATTGGTAGGGTGTTTTAATAATAATTGTAATATGCTTGATCATGACATATTTCAACTACACTTTTCAAATTATATTATCCGCAGGTGGCCTATACACTGACACAATTATTATCTTGGACCCGTGAACGTCACATTCCATCGCCGCATACTCGAATTTAATTATCACGCTTAACAATTTAATTATCACGCAATACATTCTGATTTTGACAAAGCTTCGCCAACAACTAATTACATAAAATATTAAATATAAAGAATAATTAAAATTGAAAATTAAATTGGAATGGAACCTTTTTTAATATGTTGGAAAGTAGTAGCATCAGCATGCAATGGATTATTCGCTTTTGTGCAATGAATATTTTGTTACCTTTTTTAAGACGATCCCCAAAATATGGTAGCGTAACCAAAGTTTACAGAATAAATATAAGTTGCCCCATTCACTGTCGGAACTTTGATGTATTAAGATTACAAGCGTGCCACAGATATCTGCCCTCCCACCTTTTCAACCAGGTATTTACGTCTGACGTGTTGTAATAGGTCGTTATTTCGGGCGTTGAGCGAACACACATAAATAAGGGGAACACGGTGCCAGAACATGATACAATAAACGGAAGGTATGATACCTAGCCGTCTCAAATTCGTTTGCTGCGCGCAGTGACGTCATTGCGTGATTGGCTTCTATTGAAATGCATACGTTTATAGGAACATAATAATAATAATAATATGTTTTACCTACTTTCTCTATTTATCAAGAAAATTTGTGTCCTGGGTGAAATTAAAAACTAATTCTTACATATTAATACTATTTATTTAATAAAAAAACTAATATTCAACATAACCTTTATGATGAATGGATCAAAATAATTGTATTAAAAACAGCATTTTTTGAAAAACGTAATAAACTTTTACTTTTATCTAAAAAACGTTTATTGAGTATTGGCCAATCGATAGCAAAAAAAGGAAATCGATCATAATATTTTTACTTAAATAATAATTTTAGTCGTCTTTCTTTTTTTAGAAATTGTTAAATTTACCAAATCCTGATGGTAGCAAGACCTTAGAGGTGGAGCAAAATTAATTTCCCATTCCTATCTTAACTTTTCAAGAGCTATATGACGGTACTAATTGGCAGGTGGTACCATGGGTACCAAATCTGGTACCTCGGTAGGTACCATTGGCAGGTGGTACCCTGGGTACCTCGGTAGGTACCATCAGTTAGCAC
>JAEQML010077523.1:0-12850 GCA_016904865.1 Pissodes strobi | reverse complement strand
TCCTTAATTTTCTTTAGTACATAAGCAACTTCTGATGGAACAGAGACAAATGATAGAGGTGTACCTTCAGCATGAAGGCCTATACTAAGTGTTTTAAAGAAGTCAGTAGGATGCTTAAATCTGAGTGCTAAAGGAATAGCGTGAAAAAGAGCTAGTTTTCGAACTATAACTTTTGTGGCTACCAAATTCAATCCGACGCTAGGATCCAGCTCAACAAACGGTGGTTTCAGGTGCTCGAGAACGATAATTGCATCTTCGTCAAGGGCAGCATCCTTGACTAGCGAGAGCCTTGTTCCGTAACAAATTGGAAATATATGTTCAAAAAGATCGCGGTCATTGGAGAGACCACGATATTCGTCACGTTGAAAATTGGCGATTAGAGGTATTGTATATCGATAGGCATGCATTTCTTTGTCATATCGGAGGACTAAATCCGAAAACAAGTCCGAAGTCGGTGGTATGTATTTTTTTGGTGATAGTTTGACAAATATTTTGAGATCATGTGTTTTTTTGCGTTCACTTCTTAAGGTGCAACGTACTGAACCCTCGATGCTAACAGCTGAGTGGAGCTCCCTCGTGTTATTGGCAGAGTCTCCTGTGTATTTGTATTTCAAGTTAGATCCAGACATAGACACCGGCTGATCGTAAAATTCTTTAAAAATTTCGTCGAGGTGAGATACTTTTGGTTTAGTTTGGAGATCAATTAGCTGCAACAAAGAAAAGATATTGTTCAGATAAAGCGTGTATGGGAAATTTATTATTTCTTATTTTATATACAACTGACATAGAATGATTACTTGCGGTTTTTATTTATTAGAGCTTTTGTCATATAAGTATTGAAACAGATCGATCCTAGGAATGCAAATTAACAAAGAAAAGTTCCAAAATAATTAAATTCACCGGCAAAACTAGAATACTAACCCAAACTAACCCACTTTTGCATGCAAAATGCATTTTTCTAATGTGTGAGATCGGAATTTTAATAGTCTCTTGTCGCACGCACACATTAACTGGGGACTTTTGCCTATAAAAACGCCGCAACACAACGAGATCGTCAGAAGAAATCCACTCGCGACAGCTTGAGACTGGTTAAAAACGCAAAATAAATCCACTCGCTTTGTTTAAGACTTGAGACTGGTTAAGATTTCCACCTAATTTAAATTTCTCTCATTTTGGCTAGAGACTGGTCCGATTCCACTCGCCAAAACTCTTATTTAAATTTGCACATATTCTGACATCCACTTCGCGTCAAGTTTCTCATACCGTTTATATAACTTTGCAATCATAAAAGAAATTTAGCTAATCAGTAATTTTCCGGAGCCAAATGAAGTTAAGAACAAATCCTAAAACCTCAGCCATAGGCGCAACTCGCAGGGGAGTTCAGACAGTTTCTTTACAGATAAGTAATTTATTTTGGTTCACTTTAATTAATTACGATTTAATATTTAGAGATGTGCTTTAGTGTGATCAGATTCCCGTAAATTACGCGGTTTTAATTAGATTTCGGGCGGGGAGGTGATTGTGGCCAAATATATTCAAGTAAACTTAAACTCTCTTATATTCGAATAACAAGTTGGGCTAATAGTGTTAAGATTCTTAAAGAACAATGGGTACAATAGTTCTACGTGACGCGAAAAAAGCCTATGGGGGCACGAAACGATCCTACGGGACAAACCCTAAAAGAACCTTGTGACGTAACATAGTTTTATCGACAATACCGAAACAATATTTGCACTCTACGCGCGTTTCGCTAACCATGTTAGCATCATCAGGAGATGATTAAGTTTTAATCATCTCCTGATTATGCCAACATGGTTAGCAAAAAGCGCATCGAGTGCAAATTTTCTGTTTCGGTATTGTGGATAAAACTCCGTTTTAGTGCATGTTGCCGAGAATTCCAAACCCCAACCAACGTATTAATTCCGTGGGGGTATCTAAAAATATATATAAAATACGTCTTGGTCAGATCTTATCCGCTACGCTCTCAACTTGTTACTAATTTTCTTTAGTATGTGGAGGGACAGCCTACTTTAAGGGAGCCACGAAGTGCAATCACCGACAACATGGTTGCGGATGTGCGGATATTGACAACTAAAGAGGTTAGTATGCACATTTAATGGGTTGCTCGCTCTCGGTTCTCCTAGTTAAATTGCATTTTTTAACGGGCTTTCGTTGATATTTTACAAAAGCCTTTTGTGAAGTGATTGCCAAGAACCTCTGCGAAGTGTTAGTTACTATTTTTGGTGCGGATTCTCCGTGATATCAGTAAAAAAAACAGTGACAAAAAGTGAAGCCGGCCGGCGCGCGTCTTGTTTGGTCTAATGTCCAATAATGGCGACAAATAATTAATGTTGTTTGTAGCTCTCGCTAGCGAACTAATGTGAACATTCTGTGTCCACTTCATGTATTGATAGTGTTGTTTATTTTAGCTTATAGTCGATTTGTAGGCTGAGGTTGTTTGTAGCTCTCGCTAGTGAACCAATGTGAACATTCTGTGCACCTCATTTATTGATAGTGTTGTTTATTTTAGATTAGCTTATAGCCGATTTGTACGTATAAATAAGTCAATTAAGTTTAAAATTAGTGAAAAATATATTATGTAGTTGCATATGTTTACTTTAAAAAGGTGGTAACTGGTATTTTTTTGCATTTTGTTTATTTGATTCTGTCAAGTCCGTGCATTCCAGGATGGAATTCGAATTATCCCAGTGCTTTAAAAGAAGGGTAAGAAAGCCAATCAGTTTTCCACTTCTCAAAAGATGAAAAACTGAAAATTCAGTGACTAAAAGCCATTCCAGGAGCTGATTGGTCGCCCACTAAATATTCTGTAGTTTGTGCTAGACATTTTGTCCCATGGTGATATTATTCGCGAGGAGATTTATCTCTTACCTGATGGCACCACAAAAAAAAAAATCCCACCATGGTGAGATTAGCTTTATCAGCTGTTCCGTGCATTTTTTCCAATTTGCCTGCTTACTTCTCAAAAACTGTTCCCATTCCTAGAAAAAGTCCAGCGGAGCGAAATAAGGAGCATCAAGAGCGTAACATTCAACTTAATCAAGCTTTCGAACAATCAGATTTAATTAGGTTTCAAGATATATTAAATTATTCACAGAAAATTAACGTTTCTGAATTTTGGGAAATTAAAATTGTAAGTGACTCAAAAATATATTTTTATAGTCTAGATTTGGCCAATGACTGTATAAATACAGTCAATCAGGTTTCAGTGGACAATCATATGAATGTAAAAGTTTTTTTGAAAGGTAATGAATTAGCTTACAATGATTTAAAATCGATTTTTACCTTTTGAAATGAAAGTAAGCAGGTGGTCTCAGCTTGAAAACGTATTGTCTCGGTATAAATTCATACATTGTGAAAGGAACGAGTCAGTAACGCTCATGTTTTGTGTTTTTCTAAAAACAGGCATGGATTATTTAAACAAAGCCTTAAGCTTACTTAATTTAAAGACTTCAGAAGATGCTAGCCATTCCAATAATTTAAATGCAGAAGATAATAATTTGTATAATGGAATATTACAGATAATCTGCTCGTAATGAAACAGAAGCGTTACTCACCATCAACAACAGTAATGTCTTTTATGTTGTGTACGCTTTCTCTTTCTGCTTATGACCTAATGCGAGATTATTTGAATTTACCCACCAAAAGATACTTACAATATCCGTCGTCAACCCTAAATGTGGCACCAAGTACTTATCAAAATAGCACCGATAATGACAAAATTACAAATAATTCTCGTTTCTAACTCTCTAACATCCAATGAAAAAATTGTTAATTTGTTAATCGATGAGGTGTATATTAGCAAGTGATTAGACTATAGAGGCAAAAATCTTATTGGTGTAGCTTCTAATGCCAATTTTTTGGCTACAGCTTTATTAGCATATATGATATGTTCATCCTTTGATAACTTTTCAGAAATCGTAAAATTGCTGCCAGTAAACAATATAAAAGGAACAGAAATGGCTCCTATCATTAAAAATGTCATCTCTTTAACAAAAAAATGGTTTTTCTACTTCTGCTATGAAAAGGGTCTAAAAACGCATGTCAAACAGGATCTGAAAATGACTAATTTTACATGATGTATGATACTACTGTGTGAAATTTTTTCACATAAGTTGGGTCTGGTTTGGCCAAAATGATGGATACACAGCACGAACCGCCAGAAATAAAAGAGAAAGCCAAAAGCGTCTCGCTAAATCTTTTGCCGGAAACTTCAAGATAATGTTAAGTTCTCTTTAGAAAATGTACTGCTAGTATATTTTGAAGAACTATCGAGGAAATATAAAGCATCCACGTTGTGGTCTATATTTTCCATGCTAAAAGCTACCATAAAAATAACGCACAATATTAATATTACCGATTATATGAAACTAGAGTCGTTCCTAAAACGAAAATCAGAAAAATATACACCAAAGAAGTCTAAAATTCTAACGGAGGAGGATTTTTCACAATTTTTGAATACAGCACCGGATCAGCAATACCAGCTAATAAAAGTACGTACTGAAAGCAAACTTTACAGTACAAAAAATGTTCTCACCCGTAAACTTGCTAAAAGTTTTTAATTAACACATTTAATCTTTTAGGCTGCAGTTGCTCTTGGTCTGGCAGGAGATTGTAGACGTGACGAGTTACATATATTATCAGTCAATAACATGGAAGATTTAAATTCGGCTATGTTGATCAAATTAACAAGTACAAAAAATAATATGCCCCGATCATTTACTCTAACTGGAAACTTCTACAATAGATTATGTGAAAGGTATGCCAATCTTAGACCCACTAATATATCCGGAAACAGATTTTTCTTAAATTATCAAAATGGAAAATGCACTCGGCAAGTTGTAGGCATTAATAAGTTTGGTCGCATGGCTACAGATATAGCCAGTTTTTTGAAACTATCTAATCCGAGCGAATATACAGGTCATTGTTTTAGGCGCTCATCGGCAACAATACTTGTTAATGCTGGGTGAGGATTTACTTACACTTAAACGCCATGGGGGATGGCGTTCTAGTAGAGTGGCAGAAGGATACGTAGCCGATTCAATTGCAAATAAACTAAAAATTACAAACAAAATTGAGAAATCTGTAAGCCAAACTTCGGCGTCCTTATCACAACATGAAATACAAGAATCAGCAACTTCCCCGCCGGCACCGGTTCCTTCATCTTCACGAAACATAACCGAAAATATAACATACACGAATTCGATTGAAATGCAAAATATACCAGCACACAGTTTTCAAAACTGCACAAATATAACCATTAACTCTAACTTTAAATAGAGCTATGTAACTTTATATTTTGTTTTATTAATGTGAAGATAATTTGTTACTTAAATAATAATTATAACACTTTATTGTAATTGAATAAATTATTTGATATATTTAATTGTTTAAATCCAGCCTAATTATGAATTGTAATTTTATTGCTAAAATTAACATCTTGCAATTTTCGTAATATATATCAACAAAGTCTTTTCGGCTTAAACTAAAACTAATACACATAAGCCTTTTGTAAGTTTCTCGGTACTATTGACAAAATGTAAGTGTTCCTTGGACTTAGTAGCTTAATATTATACCATAAAAAGTAACACACTACATACTGTCTGTCTAGAGTTTCGAGCTATTACTGAAGTCATAGGAAGTACTGAATTTTAAATAATATTTTGTGGTGTAATAGGGTCAACCTATATTCCTTTGTAATTTTTTATTTGTTAATAGAATACATACTAAACCTATATATCTTGACGGAGGCTACTACCCTTAAAATCCTTAACTTAAAACATGATTTTCTAAGTAAAAAGTGGTGTTCTCTGTTACTACAACCATGAACAGTGTAGTTTTTAAACATTTGTTTGTTTTACTAATAATAATAAAGGTAACTTATTCCGTAAACTTTAGTAACATGATATTTACCGTAAGACATTACTTATATTACTAACTCATTTTTTTAAAAAGATGGTTCTACTAAAGTTACAGGAACAAACATATTATTTAAAATTATCTATTTTGTGATATATTATTAGATACATATATGCCTATGTCTTTTGTAGAGTTACCTTAAACTTTAGTAATATGGTTTGCTCAAAGTAGGGTTTTAACATTAATATGCTTTCTATTCAACCGCCACTAATCTTACTACAATTAAAGTAATTTATTTTTATTACATTTTATATTGTCATATGAAGAGATTATTAAATAATAATATTATGAGTTTGAACCATAATTTTACTCACAAATTCTAGAAGGCTGTGGTAGCAACTATTACTCGTAAGCAAACTGTCAAAACAATAATTCATGCAAAAGGTTGTCACAAAGGACCCCGCACCCGACAAAGAGAGAATTTCGGAACCGGACGATTTTCTTTAAATTTTAATATATTGTTGGTATGGATAAGTACTTCTCAAAAAAGTATGGCAGAATATGCCCCCCTCCCCCCCCATTTGGCTACAGTGGCATATCAAAGTTACGGTAATCAAATTACATATTTTTATTTTTTTTGCATTTTAAGCTAAAAATAAGTCTATATTTAATGGATTGTAACAGCTGTGGGAATACAAAATTATTTTTAGGATGTAAGTCCAGTGGCGTACATAAAAATATAAAAAAAAATTGAAAAATATGTTAATGTGGTAGTAATGAAAAAGGAATTACGTTATCAGGCTAAAAATAGGTTTATATTTAATGGATAATGACAGCTGCGGAAATATGAAGTATTAATTTTCATAGATAAAAGTAACACAAAATTGTGAAAAATACGATTTGTGCTGTATCAACTAAAGAGTAAATAGATTATCAGGCTGAAAATTAATTTATTAAGTTATATTATCACTTTTTAACTGATTATTTCAGTGGCGTAGATAGAAAAATTAAAAAATATAAAATATATAAATAAAAATATGTTTTTTGTTTGGTAGTAGGATGTGATGGATATATACTAGACGTACCTGGACCATATACTTTTCCGACACACGCAACAATAACGCAGCAATTTTGAGACATGACATGACAAGGTATCGGGAGAATTAAGCCAACTAAGTGGAAAACGGGGATATATTTATTGTTGGCAGAGGTTGCAGAGATGCTTTAAAATTTTGGAAGACCTTAATTTAAACCATGAAATGCCTCCGATTTTAGCACATGGACAAAGACAATTTACAACTGACGAAGCAAATCGATCTCGACTAATTACGTGCACACGCTGGATCGTTGAGTCAAGAAATGGCCACTTAAAACATATATTTAGATTTCTTGATAAAGTTATATCATATTAACACGTGGAGCATGTACGAGATTTTGTTTTAATAGCGTGTGCATTAATAAACAGATTTTACGATCCAATTAATATATATGGAGCTGACGTTGCAAGAGCAGAGAGAATGCTCCAACTTGCTACAGAGCCGAATATTCTACAACAAAGAGTGGAGGAAGAAAATCTCAACCGCAGATTTGGACAAGGTCCCTGGATTCCAATAGAAGATGCCGAATTACATGACTTTCCACATCTGACGATTCCATATCTTCGTGATAAAACTTTCGGTACGTATCGTTAGCTCCAGGTTACATGCAGGCTCTAATGCTAAGACAAAATGCGAGCCAATTTGTTCTTGAAATTCAACAGAATGAACCTGGATTTATACGGACTCGACTTTTTTCATGATTTACTCAAGCAACAAGACATACTACATAAATTGCTTACAATGTCGTTGACCTAGAAGCTAATAAAGTTAATATTGAGCGTCCTCTACCATATCCTATTACGCGTAAATCAGGTAGAACTCCTGGTGTTTGTGTGCATATATCCAGCATTTTACGGTATCTGGGATACGGAAGGCACCAAGGAAATCAAGTGCGTTATCGTCCAACGAGATTGTTGAATGTAGTTCAAGATTCCCGAGATCGTCGTCCTGCAGCTGTACAGGGTGGCTCGAATTCGTGTCTATGTATGGGGAACTCGAAAACCGTAAGAGCGCATTTAGGTGCTTAGCAATATGCCGTTTAGAAAATTCTAAAATTACGACTATTTCCGGAGATATCCGGAAAAAACCGAAATTTTGAAAATTCGTTTTATTTTTCTCCTGGGCTTATTTAAAAGCGGATTTCAAATTGAAATGCACTTCTGCATTGCCACTTTTTCCGCTCTATCTAATGATGTTATCTAGTTTGAAATCCGACGTTTCGTCTCCAAGGGATCATCATCAACTCTCTTTTTTTAAATACGAACTTTAATTTTTTTTATCGTTTTTCAGATGGTATTGGCTTTATTAATATGACTATGTGTTTTTATTTTTTTTTACTTTTTTTTAAATAGATATTTTGCCTTTGGCATAATTTTAAATAATTTAAGGTAGGTACTTCTGTAAAAATATTTTACTTTGTTTTTTGTAGTAAGTGGAAAGTTGGAAGGTATTAAAAATAAAAAATAGTTAAATTATTTCTTACGAGAATATGGCCATGAACTATTACTCAAACAAGTTGCTTACTGCAAAGATAAAACATTCCCAACTTTTAACCAATTAAAAAATTTATTTAATAGAGAACATCAACAATTTATAATCATACTACGTGATACTATAGGAACTTTGATGGAAAAACACCTATTGGAATTTTGCTTATAATTAAAATGCACTAAGCAACTTGCTTGAGTAATATTTTCGTAAAAAATAATTTTAATATTTTTAATTTTCCAGTTAATGCAAAAAAACAAATGAAGCATTTTTATAGAATATGAAAATTTCAAAAGTCCCTACCTTAAATTATTTGAAATCACGCCAAAGCAAAATATGTAAAATAAAAATAATAAAAAAATAAAAATTAAAAAATAAAAAATAAAAAAAAAATAAAAACACAAACGCATATTAATAACGCCAATACCATCTGAAAAACGAAAAAAAAAAAAGTTCGTATTTAAAAAAAGAAAGTTGATGATGATCCCTTGAAGACGAAACGTCGGATTTCAAACTGGATATCATCATTGGATAGAGCGGAAAAAGTGACAATGCAAAAGTTCAATTAGATTTGAAATCCGTTTTTAAATAAGCCCAGGAAAAAAATAAAACCATTTTTCAAAATTTCGGTTTTTTCCGGATATCTCCGTAAATACTCGATATTTTAAAACTTTCTAATCGGCATATTATTAGGCACTTAAATGTGCAATTGTGCCTTAATTTGACCAATACTGTATCTCTTACAGTTTTCGAGTTCCCCACACATAGACACGAATTCGAGCCACCCTGTACAGTAAATAGTATAGGTTAGGATAAGGTAATAGTAATAATTATTTTTAAGTGATCGGTGTGTAAAAAGTATTTTTTTAATGTTCTTACGAAAAAGAAGAAGAATAGTAGATCACTTTGTAGAAAAATAGGAGAGAGGTATAAATAGTTGAATATTTTAAGGGTATAGTCATAGGGATAAGAGTCCAAAAATCATATTTATTATGGTTACACAACAAGTACTTGTACAAACTATTAAAAAAGCACATTACATATTGAAATACCTTATTTCTATTCTAGTTCTAGTTATCTTTCAATTTATAGCGCAAAAACGTATTTTTTAATTTTTTATCTACGCCACTGATTAATCAAAAAAGAATACTATAATTTAATAAACTCGTTTTCAGCCTGATAATCTATTTACTCTTTAGTTGATACAGCAAAAATCGTGGTTTTCACAATTTTGTGTTGCTTTTATCTACGGCACTGGATGAAAATTAAAACTTTATCTGTCCGCAGCTGTCATTATCCATTAAATTATAAACCTATTTTTAGCCTGATAACGGAATTCCTTTTCCATTACTACCACATAAACATATTTTTCACAATTTTTAAATATTTTTATCTGCGCCACTGGATTTACATCCTAAAAACTGTTTTGTGTACCCACAGCTGTTAAAATCCATTAAATATAGACTCATTTTTAGCCTAAAATGCAAAAAAAAATCAAATATGTATTTTGATTACCGTAACTTTGATATGCCACTGTAGCCAAATGGGGGGGGGGGGGTCACCATATTCTAACATACATTTTTGTGAAAATCGTATGGTTCCGAAATTCTCTCTTTGTCGGGTGCGGGGTCCTTTCTATATTAACAATGGGCAATATTTACAAAAAGTATTGGAGGTAGGTACTTCTGTAAAAGTATTTCAAAATTTTTTACTTTGTTTTTTGTAGTAAGTGGAAAATTGGAGGGTATTAAAAATAAAAAATAGTAAAATTATTTCTTACGAGAATATGGCCATGAACTATTACTCAAACAAGTTGCTTACTGCAAAGATAAAACATTCCCAACTTTTAACCAATTAAAAATTTTATTTAATAGAGAACATCAACAATTTATAATCATACTATGTGATACTATAGGAACTTTGATTGAAAAACACCTATTGGAATTTTGCTTAAAATTAAAATGCACTAAGCAACTTGCTTGAGTAATATTTTCGTAAAAAATAATTTTAATATTTTTAATTTTCCACTTAATGCAAAAAACAAATGAAGCATTTTTATAGAATATGAAAATTTCAAAAGTACCTACCTTAAATTATTTTAAATCACGCCAAAGCAAAATATGTAAAATAAAAATAATAAAAAAAAATAAAATTTAAAAAATAAAAAATAAAAAAAAATAAAAACACATATGCATATTAATAACGCCAATACCATCTGAAAAACGATAAAAAAAATTAAAGTTCGTATTTAAAAAAAGAAAGTTGATGATGATCCCTTGAAGACGAAACGTCGGATTTCAAACCCGATATCATCATTGGATACAGCGGAAAAAGTGACAATGCAAAAGTTCAATTAGATTTGAAATCCGTTTTTAAATAAGCCCAGGAAGAAAATAAAACCAGGACGTGTGATCGGTGTGTAAAAAGTATTTTTTTTAATGTTCTTACGAAAAAGAAGAAGAACTGTAGATCATTTTGTAGAAAAATAGGAGAGAGGTATAAATAGTTGAATATTTTAAGGGTATAGTCTTAGGGATAAGAGTCCAAAATTCATATTTATTATGGTTACACAACAAGTACTTGTACAAACTATTAAAAAAGCACATTACATATTGAAATACATTATTTCTATTCTAGTTCTAGTTATCTTTCAATTTATAGCGTAAAAACGAATTTTTTAATTTTTTTATCTACGCCACTGGATTTACATCCTAAAAACTGTTTTGTGTACCCACAGCTGTTACAATCCATTAAATATAGACTCATTTTTAGCCTAAAATGCAAAAAAAAATTAAATATGTATTTTGATTACCGTCACTTTGATATGCCACTGTAGCCAAATGGGGGGGGGGGGTGGCACCATATTCTAACATACATTTTTGTGAAGTACTTATCCATGCCTTTTTTTTTTATGGCAGTGGCACACACACTAAAGGTAGATCCTATGGCGCTCGACGAGCGGTGTGTGTGCGAAGATGTTGATTGACACGGTTCTTGAATATTTGTAGGTTGTAATTAGTGGGAAACAGATATCCTGGAATTGAGTTCCACAGTGATGCAGTGCGCCAGACAAAGGAGTTCTGGTAAAGCGATGTTCTAGGTGTTTCTAGTTGTACGACGAACTAGTGCTCTCCTGCCGTCTGTCGGGACTGCCTGACAGGAGTTGCCAGGGGCGGGATTATGCAAGCCAAATCCTGGGAACATCTGCCGTGAAAGTATCTGTAAAACAGAGACATCTCGGCCACATGTCTGCGATGTTCCAGACTATCCAGATTCCGGGTCAACTCCGGATCGCCGACGAGACGCACAGCCCTCTTCTGAATGGAATCCAGCAGCTTTAGGGTATGCTTTGGTGCAGCACCCCAGATATGTGAGCAATATTCTAAGCACGGTCTTATTTGCGCTTTGTACAGCAAGAGCAACTGCTGCGGTGTATAGAGTTTTTTGTTGCGAAATAGCGCACCAAGCTTCTGGGAGGCTGATTTTGCGATGTTAGCAACATGGTCATGCCATGACATATTGCTGTTGACCGAGACACCCAGCAGCCCGATTGACGAGGATGAAGGAATGGTCGATCCTGCCATAATGATGTCAGGGCCCGCTGTATTGGCCCTCTTAGTAAACGTTGCTGCTTGGGTCTTTGCTGCATTGAACTGGACCAAATTTCGGTCGCCCCAAGTTTGAACTTTCTCCAGGTCTTGATTAATTGCTGTAATCTGCTCCTGTCTGCGGTGATGAGTCTCAGTCGCTGGTAAGGGTTTTTCTGATCTAAAGTGGGAGACAAGGGTACTGTCATCTGCAAAACTGTAAACAGGATTATTTGTTTCGGTCAGCAGGTCATTAATATAGATGAGGAACAGAGTTGGTGAAAGTATTGCGCCCTGAGGCACGCCCGCGTTGATGGTGAATGTGTCCGAGATGTGTCCATCGACTGCAACGTGTAGGGATCGGTTCTTAAGGAAACTGGCCAGCCAGCTGCAGAGAGAGGCGGGCAGTCCCAAGGACGGCAGTTTGTTGAGCAGTCCGTCATGCCAAACTCTGTCGAATGCCTTTGAAATATCCAACGCAATCGCTCGAGACTCTCCGTAGTTTTCAATTGCCCTACTCCATATATGAGTGACATAGGCCAATATATCTCCTGTCGATCTCTCTTTGCGAAAGCCGTATTGATTATCGCTGATTATTCTGTTGCTCTCGAGGTACTTGAGTAGTTGCTGGTTGACTACACGTTCCATGACTTTGGAGATTATTGGAAGCAAGGCAATCGGGCGATAGTTTGAGGGCGTGGTTTTCTTGCCTTTTTTTGGAACAGGTTGCACTCGAGCGACTTTCCAAGAGGATGGGTAAATCCCTTTTCTGTAAGAAAGAGAAAAAAGCCTGGAAAAAAC
>JAEQML010077522.1:0-12851 GCA_016904865.1 Pissodes strobi | reverse complement strand
CCCCCCCCCCCCCCCAACCTTACTACTACTATTACTAGCGCATACAGTACACTTTTTTCTAGATGGTGAATAAAACTGAATTGTCTACGTGAAATCATGTAACGCTCAAAGCTGTCTTCTTCTGGCTATTTGACGCTAATTCGATTAATTTTTAGATATTTAGCATTTTTCTCAAAAAAAAACAGAGCTAGTATAAATTTGAGATTTGTTTTTAGGTAACACTGGAGGGCCTTAGAAGGCCAATTGCTTTCGGCCATCAGAATTTTTGTTTCCTAGTTATTACCTTAAATTCGCCATTTTTCAAAATATTGTTTTGATACACGATAACTAATGAAAAAGCTTTATTGAGATTGGCGAAAATTCAAAAAATGGGGAGATTTTTTTTGGAGTGTATATTTTTGAAAAAAGGATCGCTTTGGGTCGTTCTAGCGCCAAAAAGTCACGAGAAGAAAAATCGAGATAATGATTCGACAGGGAATTTCTGGGAGAAGATTTCTCTACACTTCTCTGTTTTGAAAATATGGAAAGTGGACTTTTGAGTGAAAATGTAAAAACATCGATTTATAGGTCATAGAATGAAGGTTTTTAATTTTTTTCGATAAAAATTATTAATCGCTTGACGAGAATCGGTGCCAAAAACCATATAATAGGCCACTTTTAACTGATGATGCCTTTTATACAGGGTGACCTAGATAAATTGAAACTCTTCACCACTCCGAGTGTTGACAGCTTTTGTTACAAAAGCCGTTGAAAGCCTTATTGGATTACCCTGTACATGTTGACAGCCTATATAATATATTAATTCGACTAATTACCTACCTAACTGCCAAATTTACAGTAAACATGTACTATGCCAGTGTATATACCTATATTTAGCTTTGACGCACGTATTTCCATCGACGGCATAGTTTGGAAAGTAGCGCGCTCCTTAGCATGCGAGAGGTACCGAGATCGATCTGACCTCCAGGAAACATTTCTAAACTTTATTTTCTTTTAGATGTTAATCTTGCTTTGTTGAGGTTTTCACTTTTGCCGTGTGGTCTTAAGCACATCTGTTTCAGGTTTTCTAAGATCAATTAATTGGAAAAGTACCGTCAATTAACTCTCCAAGACCTTATATGGTAGCAATTCAATTTCAGCTCTTTTCGTAATCTGCTGACGTAACAAGCGACGAAAATAACTATTTATATAGAAAATTAACTCGCCACACAATGTAGGACGTACCCACAATAATAATATTTTAGAAAATATTGCACAGTAAAATGAAGATTTTTCACAACCAAAAGCTATTTGTGATATAGGAATAATTTTCTTTGTTGCTTAAAAAATTATTTTGTTACTCCAAGGAGAGCATGCCACTGGGTTGCACACGAAGAATTATATTTGGCAATGAAGCCAGGGGCTTTGACACATGGTCACAGAATAAAATCACATCAAATGTAATTATGAATTTTTTGAGGATAGTCACTTCATAACTTTTGAGTGTTCTTGTTTTAGTTTATTCAAAAGAAAATAGTTTCACCTTCCGCTTGAATCTTGTTACCATGGTAAATATTTCGCTTCTAGATAATGAGTAAATCAATAGTTTCTAATCAATTTTAGGGTTCCACCCACTTTTTTGCCACAATTTTGCAACCTACCCTCTCATTACTGTTCTCAACATCATTTTTAAATAATGGGGTGGCGATAAAATTGCTATAAAATATTCATATTCATGAACATTAACTTCAAAGAGTTGTTTCCTTAATGCAATTCTAAAATGGCACTGACATATTTGTTCTTCTCATTTAAAGGACTTTTCATTAGGTATGCTCGATAAAGTAGCAAGCATTAATTATTTTTCAAATTGGATTGCTGCTTGATGGTTTTGACATTTTAAAGAAATTTCAACAAGCGGAGGTAAGATTGTGGTTTGAGCCCAACGGAGTTTTAGACGGTTCCGGTGAAGAGGTTAGGATTAGCTGTTAAGAAAAGATCCAGGAGGCTAGACTAATAGGAAAAGTCTCGGCTTCTGGTTTTTCATCGTCGCTTTTGTTTGAGTGCTTCAACCAGGCGATGTTATGTACGAAATCTCCAACTGCCATTAGATAATTGGTCTGCAGAAAATCAATTCGATTGTCAAGGTTTAAGAAAAGCCGTATATTAGTATTCGCTAGTTGGTCTATAAAACAACAAATGAATTTGGTTGCCTCATCTGCGCACATGACATCGAGTTCCTTAGGTTCGTATGTTTCTTCTCGTTTTCAATATAAATTGCCTCGTATGAAAACAGCTAATCCAGAGTTATGTCGAAATCGGAAGTAAAGGTCAGATCCGGGTATATTCAAGTGAACATGAGTAGCCCAGCTTTCACTTTTGTTTCTGATAGAGTCAAAATATAAGGCTTACTTGATATTAGGTGCTGGTGGGCCGAGTTAATATTTGTTTTGATGCCTCTTATGTTGCAGAAGTCTAATCGCAGTATATGTTCTGCCTTGGAGACGGCTTCAGAGATGTTCAGTCCTGATGGCCACCCCAGGCCAGCCTCCATTCGGAGATCCGATTGGAGGCTTACCTCCGGAGTATTTTTTCTCTGGGAAGCGCTATCATGCAATATTTCTTCTTTTCTATCCTGAGAACCAGATCACAAAGGTATGGTAACAAAATATGAACCGGAGGTCATTTCACGCCACCTAAACCAATGTGGTGGCATATCACCAAATCCAAAAAAGGAAGCATGAGAGAAGCTATGCAACCACCATAAAAGCCATGTCTTTGGCGAAGGATATAAAGTAATAAACGCCCAGATGAAAAAGCTAGCTGCCAAGTTCCACCTGATTACAAAACAGAAAATGTAATATTTCCAGAAACTACTAATACAGAAAAAACACACCAGTGTTGGCAGACACAGAGTAACAAAATACATTAAGAAATTGCGAGATCCTAAGGAAAAGGTAGCATCTAAACGCACTCGGTCCAGTTGGTCTTAGATTATACGTGATCAAATATGTGATAAGATACATAAAATACATTTTGGCATGAAACGCTTGAAAACAGCAACCCTGATTGCAGCAGACAAACCAAGGAAGGCAGCAGATCAACATAATATCGACCACTATGGGGGTCTCAGCGCCTATCTACATAGGATGAAAAGAAGGAAAATGGATCATACCGGTGCTGCGCTGCAGAAACTGATGGCACTGAGCATATGTTCCCTGTTTCCCTAAGATGGGAAAGAGCACGTTTCAATGAGAATCGTTCATTTGGTGGAGTGACTATGCCGAAAATTACTTCAAATATAATAAATGGAAGCAATAAAAACAGGAAAGTTTTAGAAGAGTTCGTTAAACACATAGTGACAACAAAAGAGAAAGGTAAAAAGAAAGAATTTGGAATACAATGAGTAAAATCCTTAGTCCATGCGGCGTACATAGACCAGCAAGTGCACTAAGGTAGCTCCGCGGTACCGGTGCCAGAGGGAGGATACGTGCACGCCGTAATGAGGGGATTTTTAATCTATAGACGGACTTTTGGAGAAACCAAATCGGCTGTCTTCTAGAATATACTAATTCCATTCAAAAAAGAACTCTGGGTTGATATATTTTATTACAAAACTCATATGTGTTAAATATTGTTGAGTATTATATTAAATTTTTGGACTTGAAAAAGGTGCATGTGGAAGTGTCGGTGTTATATTAGCTCTAAAGGATTTTTTTTTGGTACCAGTTTGGGATACTGTTAATTATATTAGCAAGGCACAAGAACACAACATTGTTGAAAGAAAGAGCTTTAATATCTATAAAGTCTGGCTTCATTACAAATTTAGAGCTAAGCCGGGTGTCGTGACCTGCCTTTTGATTTGGTCCAGATGGTATGTATTTTTGCAAGAGGTTACAAAAATGGACCTATAGCGAGCTTTTTAGGCAGGCGACCAGTTAATTAGTTTGTTGTGGATTCGCTTCACCTTTTTATTAAGAAAGTGTTTGTCTGCGGTGCTGGTCGATATTAAAAGCTTCTAAGTTATCATAAATGACATTTATTATACATTGCTGAGATAGGTCTATAAATCCTAATCAATATTATCACGAATAACTTAGGGGGTAGCGTGTTTCTTAAAGAATAACTACTCAGAGAAGAGCCGCGTCGCGATTAGTACAATGACGGGGTCTCAATGCTTCCTTTAATCTATCACTGGATGTTCTACTCATGAGGACACGCCTTGTTTAACGTGCCGGGGGTAACTGAGGTAGACCGGGACCCAGTTACGTGGGGTAAGAAGAGATGATAAAATAAACAGGTTTAGTTTATAACAATAATAATGTATTAACGATAAAACTTGAACAATAATTATTGGTCAGAAAAAATGAGATTCTATTATAATCGATTACTAGAGTGCGCATGTTTTCTCGACTTGAAGTACTGTTTATAGGTCTTTGGTTACTGTCTTATAATTTATAGTTTTTCTTAAGAGTTGGGTTTTATTTAAGAGCACTAAAAGATTTCACTAAACTTTTTAAGTGACTATTTAGACACTTGCCTTTCCCAACACTCTGACAAACTTCTTGTCAGGACTTTACTACGGAGGTTGTGAAACCCCTGGTCCTAGCAGTCGTCAAGTGGCTAACCGGTACCAGGTTTCGAAGGAATGGACTAGAACCTAAAGCAGTATGGCTAACTTTAAGAGTGGGATAGAACCCAGAAGGCAGTCGTCAAATGGCTAGCCTTGGGATCTGGAGGTGAGACTAAAGTCTCCCGAACTGAAGGTTCGTTAGCGTATTTATATTAAAAAAAGTGATGATCATGGCATGCTTAAGGTTGAAAGTCACTCCCGTTGATTGCTCGCGTTGTTTACAGTTTGCTTTTAATGTTTATATAATATTCTCCAAGTTCAAGTTCAAACTTACGACAGGGTGATAGTTCTTTAGTAGCTTATGCATTTTAGTAGATTACAATATTATTAGTTAAATAATGGGTGGTAAATGGTATACATATACTGATACTAGAAAGAATATCGGTCAAATGTTAATATGATCTACAAATGCACTGTCTACTTGCATATGGTCAACACTATTACTGAACACATTATTTGCAAATGAGTGACCCTCCCGAAGGTATGAGTTATTCCCCTAAATGGTCGAACTGTCGAACGTAATTTACGAAATCACTTATAGTCAATTATTAGGCTTAATGAACGCTTTACAGGGATAGATCAAGGTTTTTCAGAAAGACTTGCATTTCAAGTTTTATGAAATATGAAATGGAATTAAATTGATTCCGACTTTTCACTGAGAATATTGAATTAATTCCACTACAGCAATTTACTGTTAAGATGATTATAATTAACTTTAACATGAGATTTTAGAAATTATTGACTGGGTAGATAACTTTCACTTTAGAACTGGATGGTTCATACTTAAAAATTGGAACTTAGAAAAAGACTTAACTAAAAACTGTAGACTAACTGTAAACTTAACGAAGAACTCTGGTTTTTTGGTCAGAGTTTCCGCTTTAATGGCATACCTCTACTATAGGAGGAGTTTCAGTCTCCTTCCATAGTAGAAGAAGCTCTTGGAGGTGTCTCCAGAAAAGGAAGGACCAAAGGGAGGAGTTAGTCGAGATCCATTATGACCTCAGGTCATTCCCTCTGTCTGCGCAGTAAAGGTCTGGATTCTTTGTTCTGTTACCTATCGGAAACGGTGGCCATTTTGGAAGGGGTGGCCCGTGGGTGGCTACGCGAGTCGCGGATTCGACGCCTACGATTGAAAGGAAGGTCCACGGAATGCTAGAGCCAATGAAAGAAGTTTCGTATATTCAGTAGAATTAACGTGGCCTGCTATGAGCTGGAAGGAGATAGGTGAGAGATACCCTTTCGCAGACTATTTGACTCTGAGGACGACTTCTTGCTCCCGCTGGGAGGGATTGACGACTGAATTTTAGCAAAATAGGCGTTAGAGCGCAACTGAATTATTGAAAATAGCAGGAAATTTGCTGCATTACACGGGGATTAATTATTGTGATGTGGATAAAACAGGAGTAACGTTATGCTTCAAGAAACTGAAACCAGCAGTTCAACATTCGAAAGATTTTGAGACATTGGAAATTATTAGGGCATAAATTACAGGTAAATTATTAAACTGCAGTGGAAACATATTCATCAGAAATAAAACTATGCCAAAGGCGATACGTTCAGATATGTAAGCTTCAGTGTATAATCACTTAAATTAGAAATCAAATGCTTTTTAATATCTGTTGTGAACTGCTCATTCACACGAAGAAGTCAGCCTCTTTAAACTATCATTAATTAGTATCGATTAAAAATGTATTTCTCTTCGCCGAACAATCAAGGTATAATTATTTAAGTTTATGTTTATTTTGACTTAATTTGTATATATTATATACGAACTGTCTGCAATTCATAGATTTTATGAGAGTTTCATGTTTTATTCTGAACCTTACCTGTGACCACTAATTCAAAATCGGCGGAATTTCTGTTCGATTTGCAGGTATATATTCCGGCATCTTCTCGTGTGATATCCCTAAATATCAGTTGTGTTCCATGCATTGTTGTTCTAGCTTGGGGAGTAGTTTTTTCACCTGAAAAAAATAATATTGTACAGAAAAGTGGAATATTCACTGAATAATTGCCACGAAGCGATACACAGAGCATGGATACAGTATTTTTACAGTCTGCATCAGTATTTAAATTAAAATGGAAACATCAGATTTCTGTTGTAATTCAGAGAGTTTTTAAAAGCAAGAGTTTAAATAAGTAAAAATACAAACACGAGTATTTATAACGTATTTAATTAAAGAAATACATTTTTAATATTAATATTAACTGTTATATTTTTAGCCTGTTCCGATTCGTTTTAGCCCGTTTTGGTGCTTGCTAGTTTTGGTCAATACACTATCGATTAGTTTCAGTTAGTTCCAATTTATTTCGGTCATTTGAACCGACTCTGATACGTTACAATCATATTTAATGATTTTGGTTAGTTATGGCTAGTCGCCAAAATTCGGTTTTTTCGGTAATTTATGTTATATATTCCGATGAGTTTTAGTACGTTTTGGTGCTTTTGGTTACTTCTGATTTGTTATGGTTAGTTATTCAATCAGCTTTCGGTTAGTTTTAATTTATTTCAGTCATTTGAACCAGTTCCGATACGTTATAGCCAATTTTACTGTTTTCGGTTATTTTTAGTTAGTGACTAAAATTCGTATAATTTAAGTTAGTTTCAACTTACTTTATTATTTTGAATCTCTTTCGATATGCTTTAGCCCTTTTTGGTGCTTTGAGTTAGTCGGTCAATCAACTTTCGATTAATTTAAGTTGGTTTTAATTTATTTTAGTCATTTGAACCGGTCCGATAATTTATAACCAATTTTTGTTTTTGGTTAATTTTGCTCAGTTACCAAAATTGGATTAATTTGGGTTAGTTTTAACTTACTTCAATATTTTTAAACTGTTCCGATACGTTTTAGCTTGTTTTGGTTGTTAGTTCCAATTTATTTTAGTCATTTGAACCAATTCAGATACTTTACAACCAATCTAAAATGTTTTTGGTTAAAATTAGTTAGACGCCAAAATTCGGTTAAATTAGGTTAGTTTCAACTTACTTTGATATTTTTAATCTGTTCCGATACTTTTTAGCACTTTTTGGTGCGTTTGGTTAGTTTTAGTTAGTCTTTCAATCAACTTTCGCTTAATTTGAGTTAGTTTCAATTTATTTTAGTCATTTAAACCGGTTCCGATACGTTATAACCAATTTGAATATTTTTTGGTGCTTTTAGTTCATTTTGGTATGTCATTTAATCAACTTTCGGTTACTTTTAGATAGTTCCAATTTATTTTAGTCATTTGACCGGTTCCGATACGTTATAATCAAATTTAATATTTTTGGTTAGTTTTGGTTAGTCGCCAAAGTTTTTGTAACTTGTTCCGTTGTGTTTTAGCCCGTTAAGGTGCTTTTAGTTACTTTTTGTTAGTCATTTAATTAATTTTCGGTTACTTCCAGTTAGTTCCAATTTATTTTAGTCATTTGAACCGGTTCCGATACGTTATAATGAAATGTAATATTTTTGGTTAGGTTTGGTTAGTCGGAAAAATTTATGTAACCTGTTCCGATACGTTTTAGCCCATTTTGGTGTAGTTAGTTACTTTTGGTTAGTTGTTCAATCAACTTTCGGTTAGTTTCAGTAAGTTCCAATTTATGTTAGTCATTTGTACCGATTCCGGTACGTTAATATCAAATTTAAGTTTTTGGTTAGTTATGGTTTGTGGCCAAAATTCGGTTAAAACCCAGTCAAAACCCTCTTTATCAGCGTAAAGTTTTTATTACCTCGATCACATAAACAAACTAACACGATCTCGCACGCGTATGACGTCATATGACAAATGTAGCATGCACTTTTTCACGATTTGGGGCCTCAAACTAGGGTAACAGAAACATTTTCAATGTTAAAATCAATACAAAGTGGCAGTTACGAAGCCTACCTGATAAGACAAAAAACAATAATTAATTGAAAAAATAATAAGTAAGTAATGAAAAGGTATTTCACGAACACCTATGGTCAGAACCCACATGTTATTATTTAGATTATAACCAACAAATTCAGCCTTCTGACGAAACAGATTATATTGTCGAGAGAGGTTGTTTTCAGGTCGGCTAGCAGTAGTTTATCTCTGTCTGCTGAATATAGCCTGCATAGTTCTTGAAGCTGTACCGTTTACTCATCCTCCATGAATAGCCGGTAGTCTGCATCCTGTATCACGCCAAGTCTATGCATATGGGGCTTCAAACTGCAGTATATTATATGTACCAGAGGTTTCAGGTGCTTAACTCTAGTATTCTGCCTTACCTGTTAGTTGTTTTGTAGTTTTGTAGAATATGCTAGGAAAGCCTTCGAGTGTTTTAATTATGGTAATTCCAGTCAGTGTTGAGTGTTGTCTTCTATACAGAGGTTCAGGCTCCGAGAACGTTGCCTCTGCTTCTCTCTTGACAAGGAAATCCTCAGATTCATTTCCCCTCAGACAGGTGTATTCAGATATCCAAATAAGTTTACCTTATTACGTTCACCCAGCTTGGAAAGAGCCCTTTGCAGTTCAATATTATTTTGAGCACCTAACGGTTAGATTCAAATGCCTTAAGAGTTGCTTGACTATCTGAACATATTTTGATTCACCATGGTGTGAGGGGCCGTTCTTCCAGCTCCCGTGCATAGAGTTCAATGGCATATATTTCCGCCACAAATACTGTAGCACAAGTGCCGAAACTGCTTGAAATCTAAATCTTTGGTGACCGCCCATATAACAGCTCCGGCATCTATACTGGTTTTGGAGAAGTCAGTAAATTAGTAGTTGACTGCCCACCGGAATTCAGTTTTATTTTAAACTCACTTGCCTCTTTCACTGTGTACTGGCTAGAGCATGTGGTAGTGAGTAGTCCTGGACATTCCATCAGAGGACATTTTAAGGATGTCCTGACTTTAGCTACCCCCATTAGCTCAGTGTTCGCCATGCAGCAAAAGCCGCTTGTTGTTATTCCTGATATATGCCGGGAAGGTGCATCTTTAAGGGCCTATATCTCTAATGCATTGAGCTTGGCATGAACTGTGCTTTGTTTGCCCTTTTGGTACCAGACCAGAGAGAGCCGCACGATATCATTGGTCTGATAACCATAACTTATGCCAACATATATGTTTTGGACACATTCTCCAGGATTTTCTACCGTAGTGACATAGAGATAACTTCACTTTTTTTTTATTGCTTTTTCTAGATCCGAGTCCTAATTGATCGATTTGTCTAATACAACTTCTAGATATTTTGCCACACTAGCAAAAGGTCTCCATTAATTTTTCCAAATTCCTGTCGCTAGTGAAGCTTGCAATTACCATTTTCGGAGAGTTAGTTAACATTTCCTCTCTCACATCATTTAGAAATAGTGTCCAGTAAATCCTGAAGTACGTTAGATATATCATTCGAACATATATTTAATAGCTAAGACAACTACTATTGCGCTCGGGTCATAAATTCCTCATCTTTACGCTTTGTTTTATTTAAAATCGAGGCTGTACTAATAATAGTGTCTAAACGTTGGTTAATTATGTACCATTTATTCATCACTACCTTAAATATTAAACATTATTGGACGATTTTGATCTTAAGAAGTTGTTTTTCTTAAGCTCTTGTCAACATAAATTATAATCAATTACTTGCCATCATTATTGACCTAGGTTTATAATAGAAGCTTACACATAAAATCAACACAAATTCACAAATACCAAGCCCACCCTAAGAGCGTACCCAGGATCTGAACTAGGGGGGGCAGACCAATAAAAAAACACAAGGGTTTTTCTCTTCTTTTTATAAGTTATTAATAACCACATTCTATTCTAGGGTCTAAGGGGTACGCCCTTGGCCTACCCGACAAGATGAAAAGCAAAAAAACTTACAGAATTGTTAACTATAACTTGACTAAAATAATCATAGATATGGCAAAAATATTTTGCAGATGTGACAGTGCAGCAGTGGTAAAAAACTGTATATTATCACGAGATACCTATTATCGACGCCCAAGCAATAATGGTGTATGTTTCATTAATATTGGACTTTCAAACACTACTCAAAATCCTAGACTTTTCTCGTTTGAAAATTAACAATTTTATTTACGGATTAACTTCAAATGAAGCGGATATGACTTTTCTCTATCACAGATATCAGCATCCGGTGTAAGTGCAAATAAATAACTGAGAAGTCTGAAGATGAAATCCAATATGTACTTGGAGGAACCTGTAACCTCTATAGAGTGAGTCTACAGGTGCCGGATAGGAAAATGCCGCTTAAGTATCGCAGGTTCTACCCCCGAGTAGCTGGCAGTAGCCCAAGCTATGGCTAGCTTCGGTTAGATGCAGACGGACTTACACTACACCGAACAAATGCTTCTAGAAAGTAATTATGTGATATCGCAGTTACAGGATATGATGATTAGCAACTAGCGACTGGCGTGCTGATATTCCCGAACTTGGGGCGAGAAACGGGCGACTGATACATAGGAAACTGGTGGAAAATGAATGACAACACCAGATAAAAAAAACTTCGTAGTGCGTACTGAAAAAGGGTAAGGTACGATGACTAGGAAGTGGCCAAGGTAAAACAAGTCGAAGCGTCTAGCCATTTTCTGGTTTGCTATATCCCAACCATAACATTCATAGAGCTCGCATTCTGGTCAGCGGTATCCAAATTCGCACAAATTAAATGCTATACTTAAATATAAGTTACTATAAATAAATGCACACTCAAACATTAAACCGTAAACTAAGTCAAGTGTTCCTACTCATTGCGGGATGACGGATTCATGAAAGATAATGTTTCCATAACATAACCACATTGAGTAGAGCAAAATTGACATAGTTATGTAGTAGCACAGCACTGAGCAAAAACATGAAACAGGAGATCGGTTTTTGCAATTTTGCTAAGAAAACCAATAGCGAACACTTGGCTTTATCACCCTTCAAGAATATTATATATTTGTAAATCTTTACAGGGTAGCCTTGGACAGATAGTCAGGAACCAAATTCAGTACATAACGTTAAGCAATAATCGGATCACGTCAAAAATGAATAAGTTTACAAAAAGAGCCTAACATTAAAATCGGATTAGCAAAAATTAAGGAGTTAAAACTTAGCCTTACAGCTAACAATAAGCATACATAAAAATGTAAACGAATATTTAAGAAACACTATAGAAGAGAAAGCTAAAAATAACAGAAATTAATGCCAAGTAACCCAGGAAATATTTGACTTTACGGAAGCATGCAGGAGAACTATGCAAATAAAAGTGTTATGAGGTTGAAGGTGTGAAAATCTATATAAAAAAGGCGTTTACCAACGCAATAAGGAAGGGAGAATGACGAAACTCTTCGATGGCCATATGCAAATCTCGCCTTTAGAAATCCCCAGCACGGTGTTCTTGTTTATTCACATTATCCGCATAGGTATTGTCAAATTCGTTTGGTAAAACCAAATAAGTAGTAAAGTGGTGGTTAAAAATTAAAGATTAGCTAAGTAAGCCTATTTTAAAAACTCTATATTATAGCGTAGCAGTTTTGGTTAAATTTGCACCGACAAAGTTATGAAGGGTATGTAAACAATAATACACAAAAAATGTTTAAAAAACCAGGCTAAAAAAGTCCAATGGAATTAATTGCCTCCCTGTATCAAGAAAATACTATATTTATTAAAATAGCACTTTTTATTTTTACTTCAGAAATGAACACTTATGACAAAAAAGTTCTACAAATGGAGCTGCAAAAAAAGGAAGAAAAAGGTATTGGATGAAGCAAAAGAAAAACTTCCAAGTTTTTTGTTTAATGTGAAATCGATAGTGTAACGATCTCAAACGTTGTAGGTGATTAGATCCCCTCAATGAATGCTAATATCCAGTCGCAATCAATCCAAAATGAGAAACTTAATTAAGATTCAGTTGAAACAACATGTACAGGGTGGCCCGTTATCTCGAAAACTAGGGGGGTTGGAAAAAACATTTAAATAAAATGATCTTTATTTGTTGTGCATTGTTTTAATCGTCTCTTTTTTATATACAGGATGGTCAAAGAAAGTTACACTTTTTTAAATGAAACACCCTATATTTTATTACATTTTTGGATTCTACTTAAAATTCTAAGCATATTTGTTGTATCATGTTGTACCTCTAGAGTTAGTAGTTTCACAGCTATAAACAGTTGAAAATCGGTACTTTGGGTAATTTTCACCTTGGTAGCAGGAAGACCATTAAAGATGGAGTAAAATGAATTCCACATTCCTATCTTAACTTTCGAAGAGCTATCTGATGGTGCTAACTGATGGTACCTACA
>JAEQML010077521.1:0-12852 GCA_016904865.1 Pissodes strobi | reverse complement strand
AATCAACATCTTCGCACACACACCGCTCGTCGAGCGCCATAGGATCTCCCTTTAGTGTGTGTGCCACTGCCATAAAAAAAAAAATAACAGGAGATAAATAACTTTAATGTACCTAGTTTTTACGAATACATTAGAAAAAGTTCACATATTGAGGAAAATGGTTTTCTGGAAAGCTGCTATTTAAGATATCCTCACAAACATCATTGACGGATATGTAAACTAGTTTATAAAATAAGAAGTCAATACCCTAAATATCCATTGGAATATAGTGAACATATGAAGTAAAATATAGTGAACATATCAAGTAAAATATAATTTATCATACTTCTTTCCACAATAAACAGTTGTGGACTTCCACCAAGCATCGGTTAAATCAATTCAATTTTCAACTATGCGCATGCTTCTTACAAAAACGTTCTTACTGAAGATGACTTTATTACCATTGGTTGTGGGGTGGGGCCAATGATCTCTGTAGAGGCAAATACCCCAGTGTTAATTACATTAACAATAGTATTAAACCTCTTTATATATTAACATAATTTTTTTGTCATGTCCCATTCTGGTTAACAGTATGTTTTCAAAAAAAGTTTCATGTTTTAATTATAAGTTTGCTAGGTTTATAGAACATGCGGATAGATTTGTAAAAAATAACATTTTATTTTTAGACGAATTCGATACTCAGGGCACCAAATTGCACACATTTATGATCTCTCAATATTTGCTGAGCACTGTTAATACCTTGAAACGTAAAAGTTCCAATCTAATACATATTTCGTGTTCACTAAGTGTGAGAACTGAAAATGCTTTGCGGGAGTTTGAACTGAATGACAGCCAAAGAGTGGAGCTCGTGGACCATCACGACGTAGGTATAGCTAGCTAGCTCCAATCTCTGACGGGATCTTAACTAATGATCGATAGTAGCAAAGTATATGTAAACTAGTAAGTTCACTCAGCGGTAAATCCTTTGATGTAATTCAGCCACATTCTTTTATATCAAGTGACAACTGGAGATGACCGATGCGCTGCGTAAGTGTCCGATTGATTCGCGTGGCTTTCTCTAGTCAGAGATGTATTCAGGACATTGCATGGACTCGTAACGAAAGACCTACTGAATGCCGGCCGGGTGAAAAATCAAGTGAAACTGAGCAAAGTTGTAAAAATATTTTCATAGAAGGAAATTGGAAAAAAATTTGCTATACGGGGTGTCATTTTTAGGTGATACCACTGTTGCTATCTCAGAATCTAACAAGAATTTAACAACACTGCAAATCGATCTTGAAAAGGCATCAATAATGGCAACTTCCTAATTTAATCAACTTTGTAGCTTTGACCGTTTCAAAGATAGCAATAATAGTGGATTACCTAAAATATATTTAAAAATATATAATAATATAATATTTCGGAATCTCATTTTTACTACACTTCTTTGGTTTCATGAAAGTGATTTTTCAAGGACACGTTATGACATGGTTTATGTTTTCGTCTGGCGTTACGGCATTTTTGTATCGTTGATTGGACGACTAACCAAAACTAACCAAATCTATCAAAATTGATTGTAACGTATCGGCACCGGCACCGGTTCAAATGACTACAATAAGCTGAGACTAAGTGAAACTAACCAAAACTTGATTCGACGATTAACCAAAACTAACAAAATCTATTAAAATTGATTATAACGTATCGTAACGGGTTCAAATTACTAAAATAAGTTGATACTAACTGAAACTAACCGAAAGTTGATTGGAGAACTAACCCAAACTAACCAAATCTATTCAAACTGATTATAACGTATCGAAACAGATTCAAATAATTAAAATAAGTTGAGACTAAATGAAACTAACCCAAAATTGTGGACGAATAACTCAAACTATTCAAATCTATTAAAATTGATTATAACGTATCGGATGACTAAAAGAATTTAAGACTAAGTGAAACTAACCGAAAGTTTATTTGAAAACTAACATACACTAATCAAATATATTAAAATTGACTATAAGGTATCGGAACCGCTTTCAATGACCAAAATAAGTTAAGAATAAGTGAACTAACGGAAAGTTGGTTCGACCTCTAGCCCAAACTAACCAAATCTATTAAAACTGATTATAACGTGTTGGAACCGGTTCAAATGACTAAGGTATAAGCGTATAAGTTAAAACTAAGTGAGACTAACGGAAACTTGATTCGACGATTAACCAAAACTAACAAAATCTATTAAAATTGATTATAACGTATCGTAACGGGTTCAAATTACTAAAATAAGTTGATACTAACTGAAACTAACCGAAAATAGATTGGAGGACTAATCCAAACTATCCAAATCTATTAAAATTATTTATAACGTATCGGAACCGCATTAAATGACTAAAATAAGTTGGGAATAAGTGTAACTAAACGAAAGTTGAATCGACAACTAACCCAAACTAACCAAATCTATTAAAATTTATTATAACGCATCGGAATCGGTTAAACTGATTGAAATAGTTAAGACCAAGTGAAACAAACCGAAAGTTGAATCGAGTACTAACCTAAACTAACCAAATCTATTAAAATTGATTATAATGTATCGGAACCGCATTAAATGACTAAAATAACTTGAGAATAAGTGAAACTAACCGAAAGTTGGATCGACGACTAACCCAAACTAACCAAATATATTAATATTGATTATAACATATTGGAACCGCTTTGAAATAAGTTGAGAAAAAGTGAAACTATCCGAAAGTTGAATCGGCGACTAGACCAAAGTAACCAAATCTACTAAAATTGATTATAAAGTATTCGAACCGGTTCTAATGATTTTAGTCATTGTAGGTTGCAACTAAGTGAAACTAACCAAAAGTTGATTGAACGACTAACCGGATCAGGTTGGTTAGTTCGGATTAGTCGTCGATTCAACTTTCGGTTAGTTTCACTTAGTCTCAACATATTTCAATCATTTGAACCGGTTCTAAGACGTTATAATCAATTTTAATGGATGTTATTAGTTGGGTTAGTCACCAAACCAACTTTCGGTTAGTTTCTCTTAGCCTTAACTTATTTTAGATATTTGAACCGGTTCCGATACGTTATAAACAATTTTAATAGATTTGGTTACTTTGGATTAGTCATCCAATCAACTTGCGATAAGTTTCACATAGTTTCAACTTATTTTAGTCATTTGAACTGGTTCGGATACGTTATAATCAATTTTAGTAGGTTTGGTTAGTTTGGGCTAGTCGTCCAATCAACTTTCCATTAGCTTCACATAGTTTCAATTTATTTTAGTCATTTGAACCGGTTCCGATACGTTATAATCAATTTCAATAAATTTGGTTAGTTTGGGTTAGTTTGGGGACGACTACAATCAACTTTCGACTAGCTTCACTTAGTTTCAACTTATTTTAGTCATTTGAACCAATTCCGATACGTTATAATCTATTTTAATAGGTTTGTTCGTTTGGGTTAGTCATGGATTCATCTTTTGGTTAGTTTCACTTATTCTCAACTTATTTTAGTAATTTAAAGCGGTTCCGATACGCTATAATAAATTTCAATAGATTTGGTTAGTTTGGGGGCGACTACAAGCAACTTTCGACTAGCTTCACTTAGTTTCAACTTATTTTAGTCATTTGAACCTGTTCCGATACGTTATGGCAATTTTAATAGATTTGATTACTTTGCATTAGTCGTCGATTCAACTCTCGGTTAGTTTCACTTAGTCTTAACTTATTTTATTCATTTGAACCAGTTCCGATACATTATAATCAATCTTAATAGATTTGGCTAGTTTAAATTAGTCGTCTATTCAACTTTCGGTTTGTTTCACTTAGTCTCGACTTATTTTAATCATTTGAACCGGTTCCGAGACGTTATAATCAATTTTAATAGATTTGGTTAGTTTGGGTTAGTCGTCCAATCAACGTTCGGTTAGTTTCACCTAGTTTCAACTTATTTTAGTCATCTGAATCGATTTCGATATATTATAAACAATTTTAATAGATTTGAATAGTGTGGGTTAGTCGTCGATTCAACTGTCGGTGGGTGTCACTTATTCTCAACTTATGCTAGTCATATAAAGCGGTTCCGATACGTAATAATGATTTTATTACATTTGGTTACTTTGTGTTAGTCGTCGATTGAACTTTCGGCTAGTTTCACATAGTCTCAACTTATTTTAATCATTTGAACCGGTTCCGTTACGTTATATTCAATTTTAATTGATTTGGTTAGTTTGGGTTAGTAGTCCAATCAACTTTCGGTTAGCTTCACTTATTCTCAACTTATTTTAGCCATTTGAAGCAATTCCGATACGTTATAATCAATTTTAATAGATTTGGTTAGTTTGGGTTAGTGTTCAATTAACTTTCGGTTAGTTTCACTTATTCTCAACTTATTTTAGCCATTTGTACCTGTTCCGATACGTTATAATCAATTTTAATAGATTCGGCTAGTTTAAGTTAGTCGTCTATTCAACTTTCGGTTTGTTTCACTTAGTCTCAACTTATTTTAATGATTTGAACCGGTTCCGAGACGTTATAATCAATTTTAATAGATTTGGTTAGTTTGGGTTAGTCGTCCAATCAACGTTCGGTTAGTTTCACTTAGTTTCAACTTATTTTAGTCATCGGAATCGATTTCGAAACATTATAATCAATTTGAATAGATTTGGATAGTTTGGGTTAGTCGTCGATTCAACTGTCGGTTGGTGTCAGTTATTCTCAACTTATGCTAGTCATATAAAGAGGTTCCGATACGTTATAATGATTTTATTACATTTGATTAGTTTGGGTTAGTCGTCGATTGAACTTTCGGTTAGTTTCACATGGTCTCAACTTATTTTAATCATTTGAACCGATTCCGTTACGTTATATTCAATTTTAATAGATTTGGTTAGTTTGGGTTAGTAGTCCAATCAACTTTCGGTTAGCTTCACTCATTCTCAAATTATTTTAACCATTTGAAGCAGTTCCGATACCTTATAATAAATTTTAATAGATTTGGTTAGTTTGGGTTAGTGTTCAGTTAACTTTCGGTTAGTTTCACTTATTCTCAACTTATTTTAGCCATTTGAAACGGTTACAATACCGACGTCATTATCAATTCTATTAGATGTGGTTAGTTTGGGTTAGTCGTCGATTCAACTTTCGCTTACTTTCACTTATTCTCAACTTATTTTAGTCATTTAAAGCGGTTCCGATACGTTATAATCAATTTCAATACATTTGGTTAGTTTGGGTTAATCGTCGATTCAACTTTTGATTAGTTTCACTTTGTCTCATCTGTTTTTAATCATTTGAATCGGTTCTGATACGTTATAATCAATTTTAATGGATTTGGTTAATTTGGGTTAGTCATCCAAACAACTTTCGTCTAGTTTCATTTAGTCTCAACTTATTTTAGTTATTTGAACCGGTTCCGATAGCTTATAATCAATTTCAATAAATTTAGTTAGTTTGGGTTAGTCGTCGGATCAACTTTGGGTTAGTTTGGGTTAGTCGTCCAAACAACTTTCGGCTGGTTTCACTTAGTCTCAACTTATTTTAGTTATTTGAACCGGTTCCGATACGTTATAATCAATTTTGATAGATTTGGTTAGTTTGGGTTAGTCGTCGATTTAACTTTCGGTTAGCTTCACTTATTCTCAACTTATTTTAGTCTTTTGAAGCGGTTCTGATACGTTATAATCCATTTTAGTAGATTTGGTTAGTTTGGGTTAGTCGTGGATTAAACTTTGGGTCAGTTTCACAGGGCCAAAATATATTTTTTCTTCAAACGTCAGTAAATCCGTCATTACTCGACTGTGTAGGCGGCCGTGAAGTTTCGTTTTTCCTCCACCGGAGCTTTACTTTTCACTTTTCCGCCGGCGGAGGTAAAAGTGTTGTCATAGCAACATAGATACAATACAAACAGACAACAAAATAAGCGTCAACAACTCAAGATTTATTAAACTATAATTTGTATTTATCACTCAATATGTGATTGCATTTCTAAAAATCACTAATTTAGGAACAATTTGGTTATTATTTAATCGAACTTCTCAATAACTGCTTATCAATATGGAATTAAAACGCAATCGGAGATACAATCTTAAAAAAATAATTATTGTTGACAGTGTCCACTGACAGCTTTATGTTACATTATATTCACCGACACCAGTCTAAGCAAGGCAACCTACGACGGTGGTCTAAGCCGCCTTGCGAACCCATTTATCTTTAATAATAATTAGATATTATTACTATTAAAAAGAGATGTTTTTGCATTAATTTGTCGACATTTGAAGAAAAAACAGCATATTTTATTTGGAGGAAAAGTTACTTTTCATGGCTTGCTCTCTATTACCAGCCTCACTCCGATCGGCTGTTAAACACGAGCGCACCATGAAAAGTATCACTTTTCCTCCATATAATATAATATACTATAATATTTACAAAGCATTACATTATCGTTATATAATATGTACTTATAAAAAAAAATCTGACACCTAGACGATTTTTCCGGTCTTGTCGCCTCCTTAACCTAATTTTATTAACCTATCTATTCACTAATCCGACTATAGATTTTTTCTATTTGCCTTTGTATTTTTCATTGCTTCGTATATATTTCCACCGAAGTCCGAATAAAATATTAAAATAGAAATAAAATTAAGGATTTTCCCAAATCCGACTCTGTTCTGAACACTCTGCCTACATACGAACGACTGATTAAACTAAAACGCTCCACATGCTGCCAACAATCTGCGGATTTTCGGCGGCTGGCAGAAAATATTTGGGGGAGTGGAGCTACTAGTTTACATATACTTTGATAGTAGCACTTTTTTAGGGTAAACTCAGACAAGCTAACCACCCTTCTTATAAATATACAATCAGTAAGATCTGAAACAAATGAGTTTAAGTTTTTTTTGTAGTCTCTTAACTATCCAACAGTCTTATTAATCACTGAGCACTGGTTGAAAGATAATGAGCCCTTTTATATGCTTAATTATACTGTAATAAGTAGATATTGTCGAATTGTGTCTATACATGGAGGCACAATGATCCTTGTGAGAGATGATGTTCGGGTTCATTTTGGTTTTAAGGAATGTGACAAATGTGATCTTTGTAGTGAGCTGGATTTTGAGTGTTCTGTGGTATCATCTGATAAGCTAAGTTTATTTATAGTATGTATTTATCATTCCCCTAACTCATGTGGTGATTCTTTCTTATTGAAATTGGAAATAATTTTAGGTTCCTTACCGCCGAGATCCTCTGTTGTAATTGCAGGCGACTTTAATATCAATTACTTGAATAAAAATAATAAATTAGTGAAGTCACTAGAATATATGTTGCATTGTAATGGATTAAAGATGCATGCTGGTGATCTTACAAGGATCACACAGAATTCAGCATCTATTTTAGATTATGTGTGGTCCAATTTTACTGAGGGTGTATTTTGTATATTGACCATCCTAAAAGACCACTCAAACCAAAAAGAATAATACGTGGACGCAATTTTTGCAAAAGAAAATTTGCAGAATTTTCAAAAAACTGCTTGGGTATGGATTGGAAAAGTCTGTGTAATACTCAACAATACTGGTGACGTTTTACCAAAAACTCATTGAGTTTTTTAGTAGTAAATTCCCTGTAGTATGTTTGAAACTTAGAAATAAAAAGCCTTGGATAACTTAAGGGCTGAAATTTTCTTCTAAAAATATGAGAAGTTTGCATACATTCCGTAAATTTTTACTTAGCAATAATACTTTTATGAACCATTTCTATAAATATAGACAGATTTTTCGCAGAGTCATAAAATTGGCAAAAGATAAATACTTTACTGACAGACTGGAGCCTGCTGAAAACAAACAAAAGGAAACTTGGAAGATTATTAACTCGCTACGTGGTATTGATAAATCTACGAATTGTAAGTCACAACTGGATGCTAACACTATTAACTCTTTTTACTATTGAGTTGCCGCTCAAGTTACTAGAAGCATTGCGGCGGGCGTTGTTGATCCATTGTCCCTCTTAGAAGGGGCTCCTGCAGACTCCTTTTGCTTTACACCGGTAACTGCTCTAGAAATAACTGATGCTTTACTACAAATCAAAAATAAAAATTCCTCTGGATGGGACGGGATTTCTGTAAAGCTTCTAGCTAGCCTTCCCCAGTCGGCCATCTCAGTATTAGCTGATTACTTGGAATCTAGAAACGTTATAAATAACTGTCAAAAATACCAACGATGCTATTTTTCTCTTGCTGGAGGAGCTGTATCTGAGACTAAATGATGAGGAGGCTGTCGCAGCGGTGTTTTGTGACTTGGCAAAAGCCTTCGATTGCGTGTCGCACGAGATACTGCTGCAGAAGCTGGAGGTCTATGGGTTTAGGGGTTCTATCTTAAAGTGGATGGAATCCTTTCTGACAAGTAGGTGTCAGAAAGTTCGATTTGCTGGTGGAGAGTCGGATGAGTTGGGTGTCACGGCAGGTGTGCCTCAGTGAAACATGGTTGATGCACATCCTTTGCTGATGACACGATTCTTTTTCTGGCATGGACTAACCAGATTAATTAACCAGGATTTGGCGAGTGTTAAGCGATGGTGCGACAGTAACTGTTTGTCATTTAATGTGTCTAAGACGAAGATTTTGAATTTTAAATGTGCTGAATGAAGTGAGCTTAGGCTCACAGAACATAATCATGACAAATTTTAATAGGTTTTTAGGCTTAGTCATTGACGATAGGTTAAGATTTGACAAACATATTGAGAAAATTAGCTGTAAATTGTCATCGGGCTGTTTTGCAATAAAAGTAATTAAAAATGAACTGAATGCGAAAGTGGCTAAAGATGTCTATTTCGCTTTAATCGATTCTCATCTGAGATATGGAGTTTGTTTTTGGGGGAATTCATCCAGCTTTCTATTTCAGTCACTGTTCGTTTTGCAGAAACGCGCCTTGAGATACTTATGTGGACTTAAAAATAAAGAGTCATGTAAACCTTCTTTTATCAAAGAGCAAATTTTTACTCTTCCTCCAATTTTTGTTCTGGAGTCTGTTTGTCTTATGCATAAAAAGTATTCATCCATAATTCATTCCGTAAATTTAAATAATACCCGATCATGCTTTAATATAAGCTTACCCATTTCTAATTCTTTGGAAACATTGTAGAATATAAGCAATTTAGGAAGCAAGTTAAGTAATTGTTGGTCTCGAAGGCATATTATGATATAGAGGAATACTTCTTGGATCATTTCTGATCTGGCTTTTGTTCTTTTTTACTCTTGTAGTTGATCATACGTCATAACAATTTTGTCTATGATGGTGGTAGCTTGGTGCCCATAAGTAAGTGACTTGCCTATTTTATTCTATTCTGTGTTTTGTCAAGAGTGTGTCATTTTGTCTCAACTATATTTTATTCTGTGTTTAGTCAAGACTGTATCATTTTGTCGCAACTTCATTTTACTTATACATTGTAGTTTTGTTTGAGTTTGACAGGCCCCTTCATATTTTATATCGCTTTTTGATATCGACCGCACTGGGAAATTTGTGAACACATTCTGCGAGAAACAAAACTAGTGAAATATAAAATTATTAAACTTTTCACTTTATGCTAAGTAAACTTTTGGCACTTTCTATAAGCTAATACCAAGTTTCTACATTAAATTGAACTTTACACGCTAATACCGTAAATTTACAGAATTGCTGCGTTCAGTACGATAAGCTAAATAGCGAACTTTTAATGTGTGATAAAAATTTTAAATATATGGGAAAACGTATCTCGTAAATAGCATTGTATAATCAAGTTATGCACTATTGTGTGATACGTTTATTGCTCGGATATTACCCCTTTAATTTTTAAACGAAATTTCTGGCAAATTATGTTTTATATAAGCAACTTAATAATGGTGGATATTTAATAGGATTGTTGGGAATAATAAAGTAGTTAATAGTGTCGGAGGTTAGAGAAAGGCAACCAAAAAGATTGAGTTGGTTGATTTATTTATTACCCGGCTCTTTCGATAAAAGTGTGCTGAATATATTGTGCTTTAGTTCAACTAAAAATAGAATAAATTTTAAAGAAGTTTGGGTGCCTTATCAAAGACTATTACACAAAACCACCAGAATTAAAGGAACGTATTACTTCTTTGGAAATGACTACAAGTTAGCTCAGATTGGCCTCTGGCTATCCCGGGGTGTTTGAAATTGTTGTCTACAGATAACTCTTAACACATAATATTATTTTAAATTACGAGCTTTTATTATAATTAGTTTGGGTTAGTTTGGGAAGTTTCGGCAGGGTTGTAGGGAAGACTGTCCTAAAATGACATATGCAAATAGCCCGACAAGAAATTTAAACAAAAACACATAATTTCAGTATCTAGTGTACTAAAATATTTAAGATTATAGCTAGCAGTTTTTATTGCCATAGAAAAATACCTATCTAGAAAAAATACCCTGTTTTACAAAAATATCAGATTTCAGTCACCACGAAATATGTTGACATACAGTGTACCCTAGATAAATGTAGGTTAACTTTAATGCGCTATTTTTTTTTCGGTCCAGTATATGCTTTTTAAAAGTAGAATTCTTGTTCTTTGTACATCGTCACTTTTTTTTGACTCATGCATGGACATCGTAATAATTGGGCTCCTTTGTATAGTTGGACCTGCAGTTTGATCAGCATTTGCCGTTACGTGAGGCTGGCCAATTACCAAACTCGGCATAGACAGATAGTCTGAGAATACGTCTGAGTTGAACGGGGATATCCCAGTTTTAGCAAAGCCAGAACACGCTATTGCGGTTGTGGCTACAAAAAATCTTTCCTAACTGAAATGTGCCTACTACCCGACCAGGATTAGCTTTTAACCATCTGCCAATTACCTTATTCTTCTTCCTTCTTTAATGTAAGCAAATTGCTTCTTTTTTTTCGTATCCTCTACCGTTCAATTATTAGAGAGGTTGGCGCTCCATCTGTTGCGGGGTCTTCCAACGCTTCGGCGCCCTAAGAGCTACTTGTCTCTAGTTATTTTGACCATTCTGTTATCATTCATCCGATCTATGTGTTCGTTCCACTCTCTCATTCTTCCCAGTATCCATTCATGTATGTTGTCTATTTTACATGTTCTTCTAATGTCCTCCCTTCTCTCTCAGTCAAAAAGTGTTTTCCAGCGATCCTGCGCACTATTTTCATTTCGGTGGTTTCTAATATTCTTTTTGTGCTCAATGTATCTGATCTAGTTTCCGCTGTGTATGTTAATATTGGTCGGATGAGCGCCTTGTAGATTCGGGATTTGGCCTCGATTCGGATATATTTGTTTCGGAGGATTGTATCGTTCAGGTAAGCTGAGGTTCGTGCTGCTTTTGCCGTTTGGTTTCTTACCTCCGCCTCGATGTCACCGTATCCTGATATTTCTATGCCTAGGTACTTAAATTTCATCTCCTGTTGTATAATGTTATCGTCCACAACCAGTTTGCATCTGATAGGTGTATTTGAGGTGGTCATGCACTTCGTTTTTTGCTTCAGATATCTTCATTTTTCGACTTTTTGCCGTTGTGCTGAATGTACGTCATCTTCGTTTTCTGCAATCAGAACAACATCTGGCATATGATTTTGACGTCTTTGGTCCCTCATTATATACCATTTCAGGTTATGAGTGCTTTTTATTAGTTCATAAATGAAGAGTGAAGGCTGTGTGCATGTACGAAATGTACTAAATGAAAAACTTTTGTATTCCATGCATAAATTTAATCCAAAAGGACATCTTAATCAGCGTAACAGAGCGCTTTCGGCGATTGCCATCATCAGTGTTACTTGTCAGTTGGAACAAAGGAACATATCCACAAGAGGCACAAACTACATCAAAACGACAATGGTCACATCAAAATTTAAATAACACTTTACATTTTAAGAAAGGTTCACATAATTAAAACGATTAACAAATTAACAGACCGACGCGACGTGGGAACCACGTTTTGATGGAACAAACGCGGAACATGCTAAATTGTTGTAATTTCATATTTGAAAATAACCTTTAATTCTAAACAACTTTTCTTTATAAAAATTTTCGATATGGTCAAAAAGAAAAGTACTTTAGACTTGAGCAAAATTCATACTTTTTGACAAACCTCGTAGACAACTGCAAATAAATTGATATCCGATGGTTGCATTTTGGGTTTTAGACCATGCAGAACTTTTTATGAAGAATAACTTTTTTTCATAAAACCAATAATAAAAAAGTTTTCCATATGGTTCCAACTAAAAAGAAAAGAAAATTAAGTAACACGCGTTAAAAAAATTTCATTACAACATACAAAATAAACAGAACTAAAACACTTAGGATGTATCTATTGCTGTATTTTATTATAGTTAAACTCTTTTTAATGATTTAAATATTTTTGATGATTTAAATCTAAATCTGTTTAAGGATTAAATTTTTTTTTGAAGATTAAATTTTTTTTACTGATTTAAATCCTTTTAGAAAGATTTAAATACTATTTTTAAATCAAAAATCAAAGATACTTATCAGAAAGATTTAAATCATAAATTAAAAATCACTTTCAGAAAAAATATTTAAACTCAAAGTATTTAAATCAAAAAATGTATTTAAATCACAAAAATGATTTAAATCTCACTGATGGTGACAGCTCTGTTTGCGAATTGCTTCAACAAAGTAAGAAATGCTCACCGGTCATCCACCAGACTCAGACCCTTGACACAGAAGTAATGTTCATACAGGAGCATCATCCACAAGTTCCTTTTTTGCCTTTTTCTAGAAGAAATAAATGCGGGGAACTATTTCAAGAAAAAGAAAAGAAAGTACAAGCAACTTGAAAATTTTTTCTTATTTTCGCTATTTTAAGAATTTTCCGATTTGTTGCAATACTTATGTCCGATAGTGTGTGTATAT
>JAEQML010077520.1:0-12852 GCA_016904865.1 Pissodes strobi | reverse complement strand
ATTGATTTAGTATAATTGAGTGACTGTTTATTAATCTACTGAGATTGTCGCTGCCACGGGATTAATTTAAGTTAGGTTTGGTTAATAATCACTTCATTTATACCCGTAGATATTTACTTTACCGGTTACCACATTGATTTAGTATAAAGCTAGTTTAGTAAAATACTTCTTATTTATAGTGTTTCATGATCAATAATCATTGATAGATTTCTAGTAAAAAAAAAAAATAGTGGCGCCATGGCCTAACTGCTAAGACATAGACCCACGCCTTTTCAAAAAAACATTTAGGCCTGATATAACCTTAACCATAACCTTTTGTGTTTTATGGCTGCACTTTAATAAGTGTAACGGAGGGATGAAAAACATTCGGTTCGGTATGCACTGACCTTAAAACCTAATATTTTAAATGCAGATCTGCACTTTGCTGATATGCATATTCGGCATAATATTCACCGTAACGAATGTTACGAACGTACGAATGTTACTGAGTCAAATCAAATTAGGAATAATAGTAATTAAACAGAAGATTTACAACTTTGATAGTTCACTAGCCTATCAGATTATAGTCATCCAACTTTAAATCATTATTTTAAATTTGGAATAAAATTTATGTAGAAAATCAACTGATTCGATATATTTTCAGTAGGTTCAACTGGAAAGCTTCAAAAACACAAACATCAACAAAGTTGGGTACCACTGGTTGCAACGCAGTTTCCGAAAAAATCGCCATTTATACAACAAAATTCTACCACTAGTCTTCGAATACCAGAGGTCCACTCAACTCCACCTCCGCAAAGGTCAAAATCGTTTAAAGGATCGAAAAAAGACAGAGAAGTAAAATTTAAAGCACCGTTGAAATAGGAATTCCTAATACCAAGGACTCATGAAATTAAAAAAGTTTCCAATGAAATGGAATTAAATACTCCACCGCAACTCTAGAAAAATATTGAAGCGCCATAGTTGACTTAGTAGTACTACCATCGATTACTTTAATACGTTGATGGTGGTAATATGCAGACATATGAAACGACACACTGAAATTTTAAGTACTTTTGAGCCGTCTAATGGACTCTGATAAACTTGTTACCAGGAGGCAGCGCCATTATTTAGCTATCCATTTTCCGTTCATTTAACTCCATATACGGAATAACTTTGTTTAAGAAAAGTTTAAACTGCGGCACAAGTTTTTTCAGGTATATCTATGGAATCACAACCTCACGCGAGTAAAGGTTAGTCTTTTCTCTACATTTCTCGTCCATATTTTTAACTGTCTCAGTTTTAAATTTATTATACCACTTTTCCAGATCACTTCATTTTACTATCATGGTTTAACTCTTTCATACTGCCAAGGCAACGCACGGAACCAAACAATCAGGATGATGCAGGCTGACTAGCATTAAAGGGGTTGTATACGTCAGTGTTTCCAGCAGGCTAATAAAGTTCCAGACAGGCATGGTGGAGGACCAGCATGGAAAAGAATGCATAAAATTGATAGATTTATGCAGTTACAGGCCATATTTTAGAGCGGTAGCTCATTTGAAAAATACAGATGCGATTACATGAAACAAATCCTAAATCTTGACGACCAGCAAACCTCCCTCCTCTCAATTCTATGCGACCAGAGCACCAAAATTGGAGTTTCGAATAAATAACAACTACGTTTGTGACGAGCCAAGGTTTAAACACAAAAATGTTGAAGATCAAATTAGAGAAAACCAGATCAACGCTCATGATGCCACAAGAGTTACGTGGCGGAAGAATCGAGTTAGAAACTTTTGAAAGAAACGTTAACGCTCAAAATTATGCTGAGCACTTTCTTCAACCCATAGTTTTGTCATTACCGTATGACCATATTTTATTTATATCGATGACAAATGCTACTCCCCTTCGAGCATAAATTACTAATAATTTTTTCGTCGAAAATAATGCTGCACGAGTGGTCTGGCCGCCGCGCCGGCAAGTTCTCCGGACCTTAATCCATAGAACTCGTCTGAGATATGCTGAACAGACGCAAGAATAGTCAACTAGAGAGGATGGTTACTTCCCATAAGAGCCGATGTTTACTAACTATCGCCCCGTACTCCTCGGTCCCCTCACCGACATCGTCTTCGCTGTGACGTTCCTGCACCACGAACGGCCTTCATTTCGCCATTGCATCTTCTATGTTTTCGTTGTGTTTTTTTTTTTGCTTTTTTAGTGATATTTTGATAGTTGTGTTTTGGTGCTTTGAACATTGGGAAACTTCATATTTATTATAATTTTTGTTTAATTCTAAAGAAAATCCCATAAATGGAGGATTAAAGCAGAGGCCAAGTGCCTGTTTTGCTGAGTATTTTTAGTGTAGTGTTTTTATTAATTTTTTTATTAAAAAAGGTAGGAACCACTTAAATTATTTTTAAATATAATCAATCCTGGAAGGAATAATAATATTTAATCTAATATTGTATAGAAGTTGTCAAACTGAGAATTTTATTACACAGTGTGTCACTTGGCTATTTAGGTTTAAAATAATATTTTAAAAAAAGTAGGTATGTTCACGTACCCTAATAGCACATAATATTAAAAATATATTTTATTAATATTTATATCTTAATTAAATATTTGCTACTTACAGCTAATATTTTAAAAATATTTGTTTTCAAATATTTGTTAGCCAATAATAATATAACATTAAATCAACTTTCTTATTTTAATATTACTTGCCTAATATTTTTTTGATAAGAAATTAACATATCGATTCTAATATTAATAACCGAATATTTATTTCACACTAATAAAATATGTTGATATTCCAACCTCCAAAACTTTTTACTCTTAACAGAAACAAATCACGAAGAGACAGTTAAGTAAAATAGAAAATTTGTTCTATTCATGCCATCTCTTTTACTTAATGCATTTCCGTAAGCTCTCTCTTTATCTAGCATCCATCACCAAAGGTGATGTGATTGTAGATGGAGCCAAAGTCGTGTCGACGCTGTTGCAAAAACAAACGATATATGTCTTTGTCTAACTCATGGAATTCTGAGTTAGAAGCTGAACATCTGAATTCTAGATGACAACGATAAGTATGACTATTGACAGTTCAATTCGTTACACCATGTTTTTATTTTAGGCTGTTGTTAGTTTGGCTTGCTGGTGTTTTCTTCTATTTTTGTGATAATATTACAAATTTTTGCTTGAAAGATATACTTTTACATTCATGTTGTGACTAATTTGTGTATGGGAGTGAAGGCGTGGATCAGAGGGCTGCTTAATAGAGACAACACAAACGGCATCATGGCTGCTTGCATTGTTTGTGGATTAAGAGAAGATGAAGTTATAAAATGCACTATTTTCCTTCGTCCCTTATCTTGTAAAAGTATTTGCGTCATAAGACATTATATATAATTTTGTATTTGTATAATGAACTGTGATTTTTTTCTAATGATTATTATTGGTTTTTAAATTTAGGTAATTACATACGATAGGCATATCTTGAATTCACTTATTATTGTTTATATTACATTCTATTAATTTCAAGTGACTCATTTGTATTAATGAATATACTTTTTATGAAATATGCATGCATTTAGATTAAATTTATTTTTAATATAAAGAAAATATTATTCAGAAAGATTCGTTTAATTTTTATTTTATAATATCATACAAATAATTACTTAGCAATATTATATAGATATTTTAAAGGAATATGTATTTAATATTATTATCTAATATTAATAATATATTTGTCAATCTGTCTCTCGCAATATAAAATAAATATTTCTTTTTAATATTAAATAAATATTTTTGTGCTATCAGGGTACATACACTGGAAAGTAATCCTTTTTTATACATTGTTTAAGTTCCATAGCTTTTGATCTTGCGTATTACGTTAGAATATTATAAATATATGTCATAGAGCAGTGTTAAATCATATATTAGGGATTTTTCATTCATAGGAACCCATGTTATTAGCATTATGAATGTAACACTTATTAGTTAATACATACAAATTATAAAACTAAGGCTTTTATAATTCAAGTTTATTTTCCATAATTTGGAAATAGAATGTCGAATTTTGAGTACCACAAAAAAATACTATTTTGATTATCAGTAAATATGTACAGGGTTATCCAACTAGGACTAGATTTTTTGACTTTCCCTGTACTTTTATAAAAAAAAACTGAAATAGCCATCTTATGTAATTTTCTCCCGCGAATTCGGATATGTTCAGCAAAAAACAATTGAACATCAAATAAAAGTGCTAGGGGTCACTTCGATATTTTTTTTAAAAGGAACACCCCGTATATTACTACATTTTTGGACTCTCTAGAAAAATATAAACACATTTTGTGTATAATATCCTATACCTATCTTTAGCTGTTTACCAAATATCGACAGTTGAAAGTCGGGCATTTTGACACTTTGACAGGCTCTAAAATCTAAACCGCACGAGATCAAAGAAAACGGTTTGCACATTCCTATTGTTCAAAAACCATTTTTGAACACGTCTTCAAATCTAACGATTTAACTTTTGTACAGTTTAACATTCCACGCCACTGTCCTCGCATTCCAAACAAATTAAAACCTTGGCGATACTACTAACGCCTTCTCTTGTTTACCACGTTTATCCACTGCGCTAGACAGTCTAGAAAGCTAAAAGTTAAGCGTCCTCAAAAGGCCTCCGACCAATCATAGCGCTTCACGCTTTATCCGGGCTTACAGTGGCTTTATACAGGACAGTGACGACAATAGACCTGGGCCGCCATTTTGGAGCAAATTTTGTTAAAGGTTATATGGAAGTTTCGCGTTTTTTGCATTTTTTTAGCAAGAAGTCAACAAAATAAAACGAATGAAGTATTATAATGGTAGAAATATGTTAACCGGACCCTAAGCCAACAAAACATTAATAATTTTCACAAAATTAACAAGCAAAATAATTGAAAGTATTATACTAGCATTTGAAAATCCCGCATGTATAAGCGGCAAGGAACATGTTTCCGGCTCTTTTTGAGCGTAGTATAGAAAGGGACAGAGACTCAACCGAAACTAGACACTTATCAGCTGAATTGACAATGTAAGTGGGGTTATTAGATGAGTCAAGATTCAAGATTGTGACTTGTGACATATACAGATTGGTATGTAAATATAAACAATTATTTGTTTTTATTATTAATAACGTTTTAGTTTTAATGTGATAATCAGAATGGTCAGCTGTGTTCGAAGCATGAAATTGTAGGTCCTATCTCCATGATTTGTGGTATCTTTCAGCGAGGTGATGTTATAAATAGTAAATGTAATTTTTAGTTCCATATTTGAATTAACCTTCCCGAAAAAAAAGTTTTGAAAGGCACAATACATATGAAGCGGCGAAGCAGGTATCCAGTTAGACAGCAGTGGATGCAAGAAATGGCACTTTTCTTTAAAGCAATAGGTATATGGACAAGCAAAGCATAATTTAAACAAGATGACATGATGTACTTCCATTACATGGAATTCTAAACTTTCAACAGAATTGAACAGTTTAAAATTAAAGCTGCTGCCATAAAATCATGTCTACACTTAAGACTTGTTTATGTTAAAAGCATCTTATTTATTTATAATCAACACAAAGAATATAAAAGCTTACTTCAATTTTCAGCTTTGACCAGAGGGAAAAATCAGATTGAATAAGGATGCTGTCAAAGAATGGATTCTGAATAATGAAAAATTCATTTTGATTTTTATGGATGTTCACTACGAACAGAAGTATGTAAAGTTGGGAAATAAAGTAGGTACACTATTTGACAAACCTGTATTTCATCTAAAATAAATATATTCATTTTACTCAGCGTTGTTTGATTAACTTACTTCAAACTCTTCTTTCTTGTCGATAAAGGTTTAAAGCTAAACAGTTATTGTTAAATAAAATATACATATTATATTACCTAATATATTTAAAACAATACAAAACAGGAATACACTTCTGGTTATTGACAAAAGCTAAGTAAAGAACTTTAAACATGGAAAACACGGTAGTTTCTCGAATGAAATTTTTTAATACAAATAGTTTTTTCAAGGATTTACCAGCATATTTGTGCATTAATTTACTTTTTTTTTATTGAAATACTACCTACATATGTACTAATTATTTTTTGATTCATATTATGACAATGTTCTGTGATAACTGTACTATCAATTTTCCATTTCTACAAAAAAATAAAATATGTGTTCATGGTAAAAAATCCAATCCATTCTTGACTCGTCAGTTTGCTCGGAAAGCCTCGATATGGAATCTGCAGATTTCAAGGCAAATTCACGCTTTGTAGAAGCCTTTCTTTCCAAGTTGGGTTTGGAAATGGAAAATATGGTTGGGATAGCATTTGGCTATAACTTCTTATCTCATCTTTCTTCCTCCCACATGTCTGGTGCAAAATGAACCTGCAAGAAAATATAATCCGTTACTACATTGTAATGTATGCATCAGTTAATTAAGCAAATTGAGCCATGACATTTGACGAACATGTTACTTAGACTGTGTTGTACAATGCTGGCTAAGCTCGAGTCAGCTAAACCAAGATTGGTGGTTGAAGAATCGCATTTAAAATAGATTGCAGATAAAATGATCTAATTTGACAGCAATGTATAAGGGAGTTCAACCACCAGTCGTAGTTCAAATAAGCCGAGTTAAGCCTCTATTTTACAACCAGGCCCTAATAACTACATAACAGTAACTATATGATGTTAAACATGGAATGTTATAAATGTTAAAGTATTTTTTGTACTTCCAGGACTAAAATGGTTCATTTAATCCTAAGGAACATTTCGACTGTGATCGTGATCACAAAGTTAATGGCACTGACAACTTGTTTACTTATACTGTAACTAAGTGTTTCAAAGTAGAATAATATGATATTCAACTGGTAAAGAAAAGCCTAATATAACCTTGTATATCAAAAACGGCATGCACCTGCAATCTACTACATTCGTATAAATACAAATAGTAGAATATAACAACAGTCTTCGGTGTGACAAAAAAGACTCGTGAAACAATCACCCTTCAACTTTACATGCCCACGTTTTTTTTAAATCACTACATATAGGATAATAATGTATTGGTGGGCCTGTAGAAGGCCTGCAGGGCATGTAAAAGCCTACGTCTGACTAAATCTTATAGATAATTTACTTTAAAATACCACTTGTTTACCTACCTTGGTACCTACGAAAGCAGCAAAACTACACTTTAAAACGTAATATAACTTTAATGTCTAATTGGATATACCGAAACTACACACACAGGTTTAATAGTCAGCAAAAAAGTCACTAGAAAAACGCATAAAATCGCTATAAACCACAAGAACTTATCCACAGTCACATATGAAAACAAACTAAATTTGCTCCAAAATGGCGCAGCCAATCAGCGCGTTGACGAAACATTGTCGTCACTGTCCTGTATAAAGCCACTGTATCCGGGCTGTATTACTAGCGCCATCTGTTGTAACCACCTTTACTTATTTGGAGCCGGCCGCGCATCCTAAACTCATCTGACCAATCATAGCGTTTCCGCTATACCCCGGCGACCGAGTCGACCAATCACTGTCTCTTAACGGAGGTAATCAAGTTAGCTCCTAAGTTCATGATCTTTAAGAATCGATTTTAATAAAAAAACTAGTTAACGTATTTCGACCGGATTTGTGTTAAAGTTCATATGGTTAATTTAGACAATCGCTGACGTAAAGGTTTACATAACTTCTCCGTATTTACATTATTCGCCCTTTCTATTTCCGGCGGATGTATATCATCCCGCCAGAAGGGGCGTTAACAACTTCTTCAAGTTGATCTAGTTCCCACTTTCTAGAATTCAGTCGTGTATTGAACCTCGATCATGTAAGTCGCAAAAGGCGCACCCCCGTTTCTAGCCGGCTGGCGCGAGCTGCCATGCCGGCAAGTTTTCACGTTTTGAGACCTCATAATCTCTCTAGTTCTTTACTCAAGTGACATAGTGATATCCCAGCATAATCATCTTTATGTCAAGCCTACAATAAGGTACTTATTGGCAAACATACTGCCGTTATTCTCACGCCGAGCAATGGCGTCCCAATTGGTCTCATCCATGGGAGTTCTACAATCGAGCCCTGTCTCAAACCACACTCAATCGAGCATAGTCTCGAAATCGCAAGTAAGTAAACGAACATGTTTACAATCACATTCTCACTAAGCCTACAAAAAGGTATATTTCGGCATCTTTACTGCCATTATGGAGACCCACTGATCTCTAGTACTAAGCCTACAAAAAGGTATTTTTCGGCATCTTTACTGCCATTATGAAGACCCACTGATCTCTAATTCTCAAAGGCTGTGCAATGCGCTGCACAGTCCCCAATGGTATTGTCCATGGGTTTTTCAACATTCCATATCACGAGTGTACCACTGGGTTGCTACACTCTTGCCTTATTCTAATATAAGGATTACTCTGCACTAGTCTGCATACCTACTCATGCCTTATTCTAATATAAGGATTAAACGGCACTAGTCTGCCAATTTACTCAAGTTATCACAAGGCTGTATCCCCTACGCGGACCTCAGCTTACTTATGCTACCAGTATAGCATATTTACTAATCATTCATGCGTGTACCAATAAGCCGCATTCACAAGGCATTTATGTCATGCCATATGCACTAACTGCATACCAGAGTCAAACCACTACATTCCAGTCATTCTTGTTTGCAAGAAATTGAACTACATTGTAAATAGAAGCTAGCCATAGATCTAGTGTTTTTTAAAGTGACTTTCCCACAGTGTTTGAAGATAACCTCCTGAACATTGAACGTTTCTCGTCAATGGTGTTCATAGTGTGCATATTAGCTTATAGGTGAACTCTAAGGTAATATTAATCCTGTTATTATTGCGTGTATATTATTATATTTCAAATCAAAGCTAAATCAGCTAATATAGTTGATAAGTAGCTGTTCCGCAGGAACTCTAATAGACATTTAACTGTACATAGATTCAAGGTTATGTTTATAAACATATATTAGTAAAGTATTACCACTGTTTATGCATTGCTTTAGATTTTAAGAGTTTTATTTATGTCATATTATTCAAGGTCGAAACTTTGCCTCGACTAATATTGTTCACATCGTAGCACTGACTACGTACAATAATTCACTGTTTATATTTTGTGTATTTATGAGCTTCTAGTTATTTTCAAGTAAAGTAACTTATTAAAATATTCATATAATGCTAAAGCTTTTTGTTTTATTTACAAAATGACTTTAGAACTAGCCCTATGGTAAAATTTCAGTGCCTAAGAGCACATCTCTTTTTGTTCAGAAAATCGACTAAGATCGACTCTGAAACACCTATCTTGGGTTTTCATAAGCTATCGAATGATAGTAATTTTGAATTTAACCGGAGGTTTAAAAGTTCCGGTTAATTTTATCCGCAGGTGAAATTCGAAGATACTGTCATTCGATAGTTTATGAAAACTTAAGATAGGAATGTGCAAACCGTTTTCTTTGATCTTGTGCGGTGTAGATTTTAGAGCCTGTCAAAGTGTTAAAATATCCGACTTTCAACTGTCAATATTTGGTAAACAGCTAAAGATAGGTATAGGATATTATACACAAAATGTGTTAAGATTTTTCTAGAGAGTTCAAAAATGTAGTAATATACAGGGTATTCAATTTAAAAAAAATATCAAAGTGACCCCTAGCACTTTTATTTGATGTTCAATTGTTTTTTGCTGAACATATCCGAATTCGCGGGAGAAAATTACATAAGATGGCTACCTATTTCAGTTTTTTTTTATAAAAGTGCAGGGAAAGTCAAAAAATCGCCTTGTCTAGTCCTAGTTGGATAACCCTGTACAGGGTCATTCCTTATATTTAGACAACGTCTAGCGCGGTTATTATACGAGGTAGAAAAAAACTTTAAATACGAAAGTTGTAGGGATCACCCTAAGTAGACAGAAAATGTTTTAAAATATTATACAGGGATATCGCAAAGTTGATAAAAACCACAAACATGATAAATCTTTAATTGATTACCTTGTATATTAAAACCAAAATTAATAGATCTTTTTTTCTGAATTCAAAAATATATAATGTGTTGACATTTTTTGGTTTAGCCGTTTTCGAAATATTTGTATTCTTTAATTAAATCGCAGTTATCTATTTTATTAAACAAATAAGTTATAATTAACATATAATTGCTATAATTATAACATATTATTAATATTTATTTATTTTCAATAGTCAAAATAGAACTATAAAATTAACAAATTTTTATTTATAAAATAATTTTTGAAAATTTACAAGTGTTCAAGGTGGATCGCTGCGCCGTTATTTTCAATCGTTTTTAAATGCAGATATTTCAAAGACGGCTAAACCGATTCATATATATTTTTGAATTCAGGATAAAATGATCTATTAATTTTTGTTTTAATATACAGGGTGTTTCATTAAAAAAATTACCATGTTTGTGTTTTTATCAACTTTGCGATAGCCCTGTATTATATTTTAGAACATTTTCTGGCGGTTTAGGATGATCCCTACAATTTTTGTATTTCAAGTTTTTTTCCGCCTTGTATAATAACCGCGCTAAACGCTATCTAAATATAAGAAATGACCGTGTACATAGATACAAACATACTTGCTTCTAGAATAAAAGAAACTTTTAACTAATTAATGTTTTTTCTTTGGATACTGATATTTTAGATAGCTACAAATAATATAATATATATGAATCGCTTATTTCAGAAAGGTACTAACAAACATTTTCTGAGAAGCAATTAGTAGCTTTTCCAAACTATGCATACCTTTTTGGCTCACACTGTATAAAAGCGTTGTCATATTTTATTTTTTTCTATTTTTCTCTCATAAACTCGTACTCTTAAGGATACTTTTCATATAAAATTTAATAATCCCCGAACCGTTATACTTTTATTTACTTTTCGCTTATCTAGGTTTATTTAAAGTCAAATTTGAAAAGTTTGTAAAACATATTTTCTTTCTTTACTAATAAAAAAGAAGTAATTTTATAAGAAATAGTTGCTACTTCACGACAGAGCAGCTGTCAGTGAAAAAATCTGGCCGATGTAACCATCCTCTCTAGTTTATTATGATTGGAACAGATGAATAAATGATTGACTTGAAATGGATAATTCTGATCAACTTGCAGCAAATCTTTTGGAATAGCGGTGTTTAATTGACCATCAAAAAGTATGGCTAGTTTAGAAACAAAAATATTAAGGGCCAAATTAGAGCCTGGAAAGAACCAGGTCACGACTCCAAAAGAGTTATGTGAAGGGAGAATAAAGTTCGCTACTTTTGAAGGAAATGTTAATGCTCAAAATTATATTGACCACGTTCTTCAACCCATAGTTTTGCCGTTATCATTAGAGGATGATCAAATTTTATTTACATCGATGAAAAATGCTATTCCCTATCGAGCACCAATAACTAATAATTTTTTTTGCTGGAAATAATGTTGCATGAATGGTCTGGCCCGCAGGTTCTCCGGACCTTAGTCCACAGAACACATATGGGATATGCTGAGCAGACGAATAAATGGTCGATCTGGAATGGACAATTTAGATCAACTAGTAAAAAGTCTTTTGGGATAGCCGCCATTAATTGACAAAGAAAAAGTATGGCCAGTTTAGACACTAAAATGTTGACGGCCAAATTAGGGTTAGGAGACACCCAGATCAATGTTCATGATTCCAAAAGGGTTATGTGGCGGAAGAATCGAGTTGGTAAGTTTTGATGGAAACGTTATTACTTAAAATTATACTAGCCACTCTCTTCAGCACATAGTTTTGTCATTACGGTTAAAAGATGACCATATTTTATTTACATCGATGACAAATGCTACTCCCCATCGAGCACAAATTAAAAATAATTTTTTCGCCGGACCTTAATCCATAGAACAGGTCTGGGATATGCTGAGCAGACGAATAAATCATCGACCTGAAATAGACAATTTAGATCAACTAGCAGAAAGTCTTTTGGAACAGTGGCCATTAATTGACCAAAAAAAGGTATGGCCAAGGAGTGTGCGGTAATTTTAATATCAAGAAGGGGACCAGGCCGTGAATGATTCATTACTATTGAGATATTTCACTTTCGCTCTTTATTAACTTTTGCATTGTGCAGCTTAATGTTTGTGTTGCTAAGTTGTAGATTATATTATTTGGGATGCGTTGATTTAAGTAAGTAATATAATTAAAATATTCTTGAAATAACAAGACAATTCAGTAGGAGACCTCCCTATGTGGTCGTTTTACTAGTCAAATTTATTGCTAAATCGTATTTTTACGTACATCATATGTTTTGCATTCTGAAGGGAAATGTAACATTTTGGAAAAATTGGTATAACTTTACATTTGTTAAAGTTATACAGATAAATAAAAAAAAGGAAATGTAGTGAAAAGATTAACATCTACCCTCGTGACGATGTAATTACTTAGATGTACCTGAAAAACTTGTGTAACAGATTAGACTTTTGTAAAAAATATCATCTAAATAATGATGTTACTCTCCAGTGACAAGTTCATGAAAATCCATTTCGGGCATCAAAAGATATAATGACACAAAAAGTACTTAAAATTATACTGACTCGTTTCGTAACCTTATCAGTGTATTTTTTGCTACCAGGCCTTTCCAGTTAGATGAGAGTGAGATTGCCACATAATATTCGTTGTCTGTCAAGTAAAATAGAATTTATAAAAGCTTTTGCTTCAGCGATAGAGGAGAAAAGTTCATCTCTAGTCGGTAATGGCGATGATGATCATCAACGACTAATTGAGAATTTGGTGTCGTAAAGAACGCTGTTATTCCTCAGAATAGGTACCTAGAGTAGAATGGGGCAAAATGACGCACGTAACATAT
>JAEQML010077519.1:0-12853 GCA_016904865.1 Pissodes strobi | reverse complement strand
TCTCCTACTCGAATTGAGTGTTTGCTTTTATTGTAATTCGATCAACGGCATCGTGGCATCCCACGGAGGATTCCCCGATTCTTTTTTTAGGTTGAGTTAGTTGGGTTTTGCAATATTTTTAATGAAATAAATACGTTTTAGTTTTTATTGTTCTTTTTTTAAATCTACCGGTTTTTTTTAATTGTGGGTTTATTATAAATTTGTCTTTGTAAATAATATTTCACATTTTTTTTCTTTTATATACTACTATTGTTGTCATTGCTCACATTCAGGCTGGCCCAGCAGACTTGATGGCTAAGTAAGCTCTTTTTGTTATATATTGGGAACCTTCAGCCGGTGATTTACTTGCTCATCTCAGGTGTTGGAACCGGCTGAATGGGGCCCTTAATGTCAAAAATGGGAACATATACTCTACGGATTTCTACGGATATTTAACAAAACCATTGTTCCTATATAAACAATGAAAAAACCTAGGCCTACGGATTTCTACGGATACTTAACCACCAGATACTCTTGCGGAAAATGTTGGCAACGCTGACTATAGACGCAATGTGGCCAGGAACTGGTTCCGATATTATGAACCAGTTAAACTATTATTTCTAAAATAAATAAGATGGTAGAGAGATACCTAGCTAGTAGTTGTTATGTCACTGCATCTCATATCACTGAAAAAGTACTTATGTATCTAAGGATCATTCCTCGTAAAAAGGTTGGATCGGGTGAAGGAGCATGAGGTGGGATAATCTAATAATAGCTAGCCAACTTAACAAAGACAGTTAATTTATTTAAAATGCACACTTCCTTAGAGGGAGTATATTCTATACACTTTGTCGGGTAGAATAGACCTTCCTTCCATTTATCAACTTACACTTACAAATCATTTTCGAATTCAGTTTCTTCTTCAATGTTTTCCAGAAAGCTGAGAACCAGTAACAGTGAGAACTGTAACTTTTGTAAGTGTAAAACTTCGAAAAAATTGAGTTGTCCATATTGTCGAAATAATCACTCCTTTGGTAAACTCTACGAAGGAAATCAAAGTTGATCCGCTAATCCACACTTCGTTGACCGATTAGATAATCTGAAGCTTAGACCAGATTTCTCTTGCGGTGCATAGTAAACAATAACACAGAAGGAGTAATCTGTGACAATAATCTAATCCCGGTTTGCCTAATTAATCCGCGAAATTAGCGTGCGTATACGCATAGGACAGTAGGACAACAAAGTTATGAAGATATTATAAGTACCTTATTAGTACGAAGTGTGCGCGTAACCTAATTAACAAAGTCATTAAGATTATGTGACACTATCGTTTTCGTTAGGTTGTTTGGAAAAGTTCTGTATTTGTAGCCATTAAATGCTAACACACTACTAGCTGTAGTGTGATGTGGTAATGTGGTATAGGTTTATAGGTACCTACGTCGCACGGTCACTTGTGACGTACGTATAAATTTCCTATAATTTAATAATATAGTTAATATACTTTAAACATCTACCGTCACCAAATTTTTGACCTTAGGACCTGCGCATTTGGCAGCAGCCCAGTTTTATTTTACTATTTCACTTCACGCATGACCCTTCTCGCTTCGCTCGCTCCGCGGACAGAACCAAATAAAACTAAACCAAGGCAATGCCCAAAATCAAGAAAAACAACTTTGAAAAATATATTAATTAGCACGTACGCATGCGTGAAGGCTCAAAATTGGTGAAGCTAGACAAAAATCGCCTAGGGTCCACAGATTCTAAATCCATATATTTTATTCTTAAGGATCATAACGACTCCTATGGCCTGACGAGTCCTGTGCTGAGCGCATATCGCGGCGTGTACATTTGTATTTTTTTCACTTCATGTAATGTCCTCTGCTCGCTTCGCTCGTTCCGGGGCGCAACCAATGTAAACTAGCCCAAGGCATGCCCAAAATCAAGAAAAAAAAGTTTAACAAACATGACCTTTAAAAGAAAAGCATGTCTTGCTACTGGAATCGAACCCGGGTGCATATCCGTATCGAACGTACAGGATCGCACCTTGTCATAAGGCGACTATAATATAAATCTTAGCTAGTTACGTATTATCTTCAATTATTTAAACACTTAATGCATGGCTCTCCGCTCGCTACGGGCGCTCAACAAACAGAAACTAACCAAGTACTAACCAAAACTAACCCAAAATATGAAAAGCCTGCACATTTACATTACAGTCGTGCTATAAAATTTGCGATCTCGTAAGTCCGATACGAATAAGCAACCCGGGCCGCCGCATCAGAAACACAGCACCTAACCATTGAGCCACGAGACTCACTAGAAGCAATCCCCTGGACTATAAAGACATCTCTATTCGCCAAAAATCTGTTTATGTAAACGTTCTGATGCGCGCTCAGCTTAGGACTCGTCAGGCGGTAGGACTTTTTACGATCCTTAGGAATAAAATATATTCATCCAGAGATGCATCAATATTTATCTATGGATGCATCCTAAATACGGCGATGATGGCCATTGGCCAGTAGCTTCCGAGCTATATATACAATGACTACGTATACAACACGAAATTACGATCCATTTAGACCGTTCCGATAGAAGCGGATTTCAATCAAACTCGTATTTATCCCCTTTTGATCAATTCCGATCCAAGAATCCGGTTCCGATCCAATAAAATAAAACAAAGAAAAAGGTATCTAAAACAAAAGATGTAGCGTACAAGATGGATAAAGGAAGAAGCTCTGTTCGTTCACTTAACCCAACCTATCAACCTTATTATTTTTCATTATTTCCTTTCATGTGTTGTTTTTGCTTTTATTTCCATTTGATATGTCAAAAATAAAAGAAAAGTGTTATTTCACAATATTTGTCAAACTTCTAAAGGACTTAAAAACAAAAGAACATAACCAAAATACGGACTTCCGGTTCGACTTCGGTCGAGTGAACACGTGTCGGGTTTCGGCCCTTTCGTCTTCTGCTTCGTATACATATATGATCAGTTTGGGGGGCGCGTGGTGAGCGGTAGGGGACCGTTTTGATTCCCCGAGGAAGAATCGCACGACCAGCCGGGGGTTTGAGCTCCGTGCATGCACAAGATTGAAATGTTTGTGAACGTCCAGCCGGTGGTGTTCGAACCTTAAAACAAGCCGTGCATGTACAAGTCAGAGCCTCCAGGAGTACATACTCGACATACTGGAAGTTCCAAAAATAGTATATCTGTCCACTAAGGTGTAACTAATATGGAAGGGTCGCTCCACCTATTGCTAAGCCTAGATAGGGGTATTTTCTGGCTGTATTGCTCACGCAAAGGCCAACAGAGAGATATACTACTACTATAACCAAAATACCAAACAAACAGGGAAACAGCTGTTGGAGTTAAATAATGTCATTTCGAATTACGATTCCATTTTTAAATCCGTCTTTATGGCTAACTAAGCATTTTTAGATCGCATTCAGCTAATTCAATCCTGAAAATTAGAGGACTGCATTGAAATGTCAGATCCGATCAAAATTTCAATTTAGACCGTGTATATCGCGACTTTCAAGTGGATGTAACTGCATCCGATCGGTCAGATCGCATAGAGTTTCGAGTTGTATACGTAGTCATATATAATATATAGATATATACGTATACGCTACATATGTAATGAAAATATATCCACTCCACCCAACGCAGTGACAAGAATCTTACAATTCGAACACGTCCTGAATCACACCAGCGAATCCCTCAAACTTCATTCGAAATAGAGATGGGAATGACGTGTGCGTGTCGTACAAAATGTACGATATGTGCGGTGTACGTGCCGTGCAATTGTATTGTACCGACAGTACAATTCACCATTACTCTCGCTCGCGGTCCGCGATACTTTGCCTTTTGCCTGCTTGCTTTGGCTTTGCCAGCACCCAACCGGCAACACAACGCACTGACTGTTGATTATTGATTAAATTTGAATTGAAAATACTTCCGATTCGTCTTCGGTCGAGAGTGCACGTGTCGGGTATCGGCCATTTTGTTCCAGCTTCATATACATATATGTTAGTTTTGGGAATTCATGGTGAAATTTCAGGGACTGTGTAGTTTTCTCCCCGAGGAAGATTCGGACGTCCCAGCCGGGGGTTTGAGCCCCGTGCAAGCATCAGATTTTTATGTTTGTGAACGTCCAGCCGGTGGTGTTCGAACCTTAAAACAAACCGTGCATGAATTAGTCGAGCCTCCACTCCAGGAGTACATATTCGACATACTGAGGGTTGTAAAAATAGTATCCCTGTCCACCAAGGTGTAACTTATCTGGGATGGGTCTCCCCAGCTCTAACTAAGCCTGGACAGGGGTCGTTTCTGGGTAAATGCGTAGCCGCGAAGCTCATAACTAAAAACTAACTAACTAACTAAATTTGAAAATACGTAATACCTACGTACGTAGTGACGTGACGTAGTACGTACTGCAGTGTTGCCAGAGCTCGTGATTTTTCACCAGATCTGGTGAATTTCGATGCATTTGGTGAAAAACTTTATTATTATGACCAAAATCTGGTGATTTTCGAAAGATTTCTTTGTGCCTTACTATCAATGAAAACAAATATATTTTTTGTTAGCTCTGGTGTTTGTTTGAATCAAAGATATTATTCAAACAATGATTTAGGTTACCAATGTGATAGGATTATCATTCTTGTTCTCCAGCAGTAAGTAGTAGGTACTCCAAATCCAAGATCAAAATTAGAACAAGAATAACTTAAACCTAAATGAATCTAAAATCTAACCTTAACTTCTTTCGTTTTATTACTTTTCAATGTTTTTGATGCATGTTCGTTTAAAAAGTTTATTGTTCGAACAATGTTGAATTGGTGTGGATCGTGGTCTCAATTTTGGTAGTGGATATTGGCACATGGCACTCGTGTCTATCTACCGGCCAATGTTCGACCTTCAGACCTGCGCATTTGGCAGCAGCCCGGTGTTGTCGTCCTAACCTAACATTTTACTTCACCCGTGTCCCTCCGCTCGCTCCGAGGATGCAACCAAACAAAATTAACCCAAGTCAATGCCCAAAACCAAGAAAAATGAACTTTGAAAAATATATCAAATAGCACGTACTGCATCATGTCTAAATTCCCTAAATACGACTAGTGATAAGTGAAAACTTAAACCCTAAACTCAAATTGAAACTGGCAATAATAACAGAAATATCGACTTTATCAATTAAAAGTAAATTTTATACACGTAAAATTTTATGTAGATGGCGGGTAATACAAAAAATTCACCTACAAATACAAATATTTATTGTATTTTCCCAATTTATATTGTGTTATGCAGTTCTCTAATTTAGGTTTAGATTTTTTAATGCGGGAGTTAAGCATTACAGCTTTTTATAAAGTAGAGATCCAATTATCTTATTTTAATTGTATGTTAAAAAAACTGGTGATTTCTGGTGATTTTTGAGACATCTGGTGATATTTAATTTTTTCAAATGGCAACACTGACGTACTGTGAAGTGTGAATTCTTATTAATAATTCACAGCCACATTTCACAGTACGTTATTAATCAATCACAATCGCATAGTGCATAGACGCGTTGTAAGTTGATTTTTGTAAGGAAATTTTGGTAAAAAGATTTCATAATTTCTTAATTAGCTTAAGAGTTAATATTATATAGTAGGTACTATGGGTCATGCTACTCCTTAGATTATTCCTTGTCTAAGTGCTACTCCGACGGGACGTCGTCCCTCATCAAGCTCGGTTCCATAGACAAGGGAAATAAACTTTGTCTGAGCTCAGTGAGCTCGGTTCCATAGGCATTTATTTATTATGTCTATGCTCGGATCCGTCGTCCGTCGTACGTCGTACACAATTGTACGGTACGTCTCGCACTGTGCGACACAATTTGGTTTACTGTTAGATGTGTGCTAGTACAACCAATTGTACTGGTTTTGCCCAACACTAATTCGAAATAATAAACAATGCTAAGCTATAATAATCGTAAGTTGACTGATTAATTACTGTTACTGATTCGCTAAATTCAGGAGTACTGAGTCAACTGCACCGATCTCCGTGACGATGACGAATAATAAATAGCCTTGCGCAATTGCGCATTCACCACAAAAATAAATTACTTGATCAAAAGTGAACCTAGTGAACGCACTCAATTTCTGTTTTTTGGATGACGTTTATTCTAACCTAACCCTAACCTCAAATTAAACATAAACAAACCTAATTTAACCTAAATAAGAGCCTTTAAAAAGATAGTTAAATCATTTGTAAAAGTAATGCGAAAGACCAAGATTAAAAATGACCTTTTTATTCGACAGCACTGTGGTATTTTCTTCCCAAGTAAGTACTTAGTATTTAATGTATTTATCGATTTCTTGTATATCGGGACTAGTACAGAGATAGGTACTGCCGCAGTCACCTGGGAACTTCCAGGTGGCTGTGGTACTGCTCAAGGATGCAGAACTAATAATTGCTTATTGCTTTCAAAATTGAAATCTGATTTTTTAGACTTTATTTCCAAAATTGTTTAGAAAAGTTTTCAAATTTAATGTGTTGTGTGAAATTATGTATATACAAGCAATGTTAAAATTAAGAACATGCACATTTGATCACTATTTAGAATTTAATTTAAGATAATAAGTAAAAAATATATAAAAACAGAAATTTGTTGGGCTAGTCAAAATCATAATTATAATGCAAAACTCTTAAGTACAACCATAATTACAAACACAGAATCTAGCATGTTAAAATATATCCTATAAAATAATAAAAATAATAAAACATGGAAATTGGTACACATCAAATTTTTCAATTAGATTTTAAAAATTCTTTGTCACAGTCGATGTTGGAGGAAAATATATTTTGGGGTGTCCAGTTTGTTTTGAAAGGGTTCCTGATCCTTAATACTATGGTCCACAGTCTTATTGAAGCATCTAATACACATGTATACTAGATAATTTTGAGATTCATTCAGTCTAGAAAATGGTAGACATAATCTGGAATAAACTCTCTTGTATTAGTATCAAAGTTTTGTTGTACTTACTTGTTCCAATTTTTCTTAACACAAATCATAAAGTAAAGGATACATACCTACCTCGATACATCCACAGCAAAGTTAAAGTTCAGATTTTATTAAATATAGGATATAGCTTTGTAAGATGTTCCATTGCTGGCTCAATCCATGTCTACATCTGAACATTTTCCTCTACTATATGAAAATTAAACTATATGACATTATATATTCAATATTTTATTAGTTAGTAAATTATAACAATATTTACTAACATCAAACAAGAAATTAATATATCCCATATTAAAAGTACTAACAAACAAATACTATAATTAAGAGAACTGTTAACATATAATTTATTAAATTAACTAACAAGCAATTACTATAATTAATAAAAGACAATCAAAATTAACATTTATACATTGATAACATTAAACTAGGTGAAATATTTTATTAGAAAATCTATTGTGAGAACTCCTCAATTCTGTAAAGGACCCTTTCAGTTAAGAAGCTCTTTACTTTAACTGTAAACATACTTTCTGTAAGCAACTTGTGCTGATCAGGCAGTTTATTATATAAAAGTGGTGCATAATAATTGACTGAGATTCGCGATTTTTCAAACCTCAAGAAAGAAGGCCTCACCAAGTAGTAGAGTAAAGTTGTAGGATAAGAATGATAACAGTTATTACAGACATAATGTTCCTGATTTCATCGACAATACAATTAACATTCATAGATATACCTGCATGGGAGAGTCAAAATATGCTGTTCAACAAAACTCTGCCTCTCATCATCATGGTAACCAAGCCTAGCAACTATACGCACGACCCTCCTCTGTAGAGAAAATACTCTACTCGCATGACACGAGTGACCCCATGCCAGAATAGGATACAGCAAGATGGATTGAAACACTGCATCAATAGTCGGCAACAAAAAAAAAATCTCTCTTTCTGATATTGACCACAGATTTCTGATGCAGTGTTTCTTAATATTTGGATCAGTGAAAATCTCAATAAACGAGCTCCTACCTTATATTTAAAATTGACATCGGAAGGATAAGTCACATTTTCAAGTGTGCATAGGGTTATTCTGTATATTTAGACAGCACCTGCCGAGTTTATTATAAGAGATTACAAAAGTTGTCCACCCAGTGTTTATAAGCAAACATATGAGCATCATATCCTTGTTAAAAGATATCAACTTGTGATTTTTTTAAAAATTAGATCACCCTATATATGGTTCATTTATCAAATATGTAGTCTGTTACTGATTCTGAATCGAGTTCTGAAAATACCAGGTTTGATAGCTAACTGAGAAAAATCAGAAAAACCGTTTTATAACATGAATGTGTTATTATGAAATTTTTTTTCATATGTTATTAGAAGACAAAAAGTTAGTATTAAAGGGCATAGTTCACATACATTTATTGCTACTTCGGGTTTCCCACATGGTTCCAATCTGGAAACTCCTTTTGTTATTCATCAATGATATAGCTATAGAGATAAAATGGTCCCAAATTTAATGCTGATAAATGTTTTGTTCTGAGCTTCTCTAGGAAAAACATCATATGAACTACTATGATTATAAAATGAATCATTATTGCGGGTGAACTGGATGAGAGATTTGGGGGGTGACATTCAATTCAGAATTATCATTTAAACTGCACATCTCAAAAAAATTTTAAGTATTATAGAGAAACTGGAAACTACGATCTAATTGTATCTAAGGAAATATTAATAAAAAAATATAAATTACCAATTACCAATCTTTCCCGCTTTTTTATGAAAAAGGAAAAATGCAAGGGTTTTCAAAACTGACTCTGATTTGAAGAGTACCTTGACATTATTTCAGTTTGTTGCCTCCATACCTGTTTCGAATGTCGGTTGTGAGCATGTATTTTCAGTTTCTAAAAATACTTGGAATGATAATCGGAATAAATTATTGCCAGAACATGTTAAGGCCAAGTTACAAATAAAAGTAAACTTTACAGAAAGTGTAGTTTTTTAAAAAAGTATTAAAAAACAAAAAATTACTTTGCGCGGTAACGAACCAAAATAAATACTCATTTATTATTAAAAAAAAACTTGAGTCACAGTTGCAGTTTGTAATATTGTTGTTTATATAATAATATGCATATTTTTTGTTTATACACTTATATATAAAATATGTTTTTTTTTATTTATTTATTTATTTATTTCAAAATCTTATTACGAAAAAGATAAATACTTAAATATATACAGATTGTTTAACATTTAAAAGTTTATAAAGGCACCTAAGTGTTGCAACACTTGTATATGCCATAAAAGTCAGTTAACTTATGTAACAAAATATTTCTAAGAACTAAACTAGCTCAAATTAATTCATGAATTTTATTATTATCTTTATTCATTAATTTAAAATTATAACTAATCAAATACAAATTGAAAAACATTGTAATTTTCAATAATAAATTTTTTACAGTCCTTATTAAATTTATTTCTATTTCCTATGTTTCTTATTACATGGGGTATTATATTATAAACTTTAGGTCCTATGTAGCTGATAAACCTCAAATTAATGTTGTTATAGTTAACAGGTATTTGTTTATTTCCATCTGCCTTATTACGAGTGTTATAAATATGGTCTATACCCTTCCATAAATTTTTATTTTTATAAATATATGAACAAACAGTGGATATATATAAAGTTCTAATGTTACATATTTTTTCAGAGAATAGTAAGTGGGATGGATATAATCGGTGTTTTTTGTATATAATTTTAAGTATAGACTTCTGAACTATGTTCAACTTGTATAGACAATTATTATACAGTCCACCCCATATCAAGATACCATATCGTAATAGCTGTTCAACGAGAGACTTATAAATATTCTCGATAATTGCCCTGCTTAAAAACTCCCTCAACAGATAGAATTTATGAATAAGTCTTCGTAATTTGTTAGATAAATAATCAATGTGTGGCCCCCACTTAAGATGTTTATCCAAAATAATCCCAAGATACTTGATATATGGAACTTCACTTACTTCATGACCATCAATTAAAATATTTGTGTAGGCCGGTCTATTTGCAGCAGTTAATGAGAAAGCTACATAATTAGTTTTTGTTAAATTTAACGTTAATTTATAGGTTTGTAGCCAGTTTTGTATAATTGCTAGTCCTCTCACTGCCTTATTTTTTACTTCATCCCAATCACTACCACTAAAGATAAGAACAGTGTCGTCTGCATAAGAAATAGCTTTACCACCTGTAGTCAATTTTAATAATGAATTTATATATAAAATAAAGAAGATGGGACCCAATACCGTCCCCTGCGGTATACCAATTCTTATTTTGAGTTCACTACTAAGTGTATCATTAGCTCTGACTTTCTGACTTCTGTCACTTAAATAGCTTTTCACCAGCTGCAACACCATTCCCCTCACTCCATTATGTTCCATAACTCTGATAAGTCTGTCATGAGGAACAGTGTCAAAAGCCTTTGCCAAATCAATGAAAAAGCCCATGCACCTATTACCAATATTCAAATTCCCAACAACCTCCGAAACTAGACCGTACATTGCATCGGCGGTACTACAACCTTCGATAAATCCATATTGATTTGGCGAAAGAACAGAGTTCACCGTTAAAAACCCACCCAACCTAGCTTTAAAACTCTTCTCAAATATCTTAGCAAAATTACTTATTAGGCTAATTGGTCTGTAATTCTTGACACTAGCAACAACACCAGACTTATGGATCGGAATCACAATTGATGTTTTAAAATCACTTGGTACAATACCTGTCTCAAAGATTAAATTAATTATGTGCAGCATTGGATCAGCAATCTCATTATGCGTTGATTTTATTATTTTAGAGGAAATTCCATCATGTCCAGGGGAACTATTGTTTTTCAGCATTGAAATATGTTCGATTAATTCATTTTTAGTTAGAGGAGAGAGAAACATAGAGTTTGGTATGGCAGGCCCCAATGCGCATGCCTGATCAGGTGTCGCAATATGCTTCTCCATTTCTACACCAACGTTTATAAAATAATCATTAATATAATTAGCCATATCAAAATCACAATCAAAAGTCTCACCATTATCATTCAGTATGTTAATATTATTTTTTAAGTTAGAATTTTCATATGTTGCATCTTTTATAATTTCATAAATTTTTTTCATGTTATTTTTATTCACTTCAATTTGACTTTTATAGTAATTATTTTTAGCCTTATTTATTAATTTATTAAGACAATTACGATATGTTCTATATTCGCTTTCCAATACTGCACTATAATTTCTTAACAATCTTCTTTTCATTTTATCTCTATGCCTAATTGAAGTAACAAGACCAGAAGTAATCCATTTTTTAAGTTTCTTACGATGGTTAACCATGACATCAAAAACAGTAGTAGATTCCTTTAGGAGTTTAAGGTATAAGAAAATAAAGTTTTTTGTTGCAACTTCAGGATTATGTACGTCAACCACACCTGACCAAATCTGGCTACTTAGCAATAGTTTAAATTTATTTAGATCCACCCTGGTCCTGGTAACAGAACCAGGAGTGTTTATATTTAGATTATTATTTAAAACATTAGTTTTTTCAATATTTACATTAAGCATAGTCGGATTATGGTCAGTAATATGTGTATCAAGAATAAATGATTTTAGTTTTATATGTTTTGGTTTCAACTTCTGACTTACAAATATGTGATCTAAGCATGTATGGGTTTCCAAACGAGTAGCCGAGTTTACATATGATACACATCCAAGTTCAGCCATGGAGGACAGATAATACATTACATCGTTATCATTAAGATTTAAAATGTCTATATTGATATCACCCATAAAGATTTCAAAATCATTATTAGTGTTCAAAAGAAGATATTCATATACATCACCTATAAAGTTATGCTTTAAAATCGGTGGAGGCTTATAGGCAGCTGTTATTCCAAAAGAAATATTATATTTTTTTAACGTTATTCTACTAATCGTAGCCAATGACAAAGGCAGTTTATGATAGGAAAAGTCAACATTAATATTTGACTTCACTAAGACCAAGACTCCATCGTTTTTATTGTAATCTGCTTTGTTATAGAACGTATTATAGTCCGGTATGTTACATTGTTCAGTCGATAAAATTTGAAAGCATTCGCTCAAAATAATTACATCATTGGTTTGAAGCTTAAAGTTTTCCAGTAACAGAAGTAACTCATTGATATTTTTATTGATACTTCGGATATTTAAATGTAAAATGTTTATAAGTTTATTATTCCAGTCAATATGTTTATGTATTTGAACATCGTCCACCAATATTCCTTTTTCAATATCACTCAATTCCGTTAATTCTTGCAAAATTTCATCTTGAGCCAATAAAACCATCAAAAACTGTAATTAGTCTTACTTTTTAACACTTGAATGTGGTATTCAGTAGATGGACAATTTTTATCAGATGCTGCGTGATCAGTATTGTACTGTGTTTTGAAACGAATATTAGCGAAACAACAATTCTTACACTCTCTATTATGATTACTGCAATCGGAAACGTCATGTTCTCCTCCGCATTTAGCACATGCTTTGCGATTAGTGCATAAATCACTTTTATGAAAGTAACCTTGGCACTTAAAACAGCGTGGCACACTCAAATCTTCATATACAGGATAACGCTCCCAATCGATATACACTTTTTTTTGCAGTCAAAAATTCGTAATACAATCTCGGCGAACATTCCATATATATTGTAGAATCAGTATTCTTCCCTTTGTTTTTCCTTATATATGTGACATTAAGTAGTTCATTTGAGTTTATCCACTTATTCTGCTTTTTAATGGAGGCTTCAATATCTTCTGCAGTTTTTTTCCCCCTATAACCAACTATCTTTACTTTAGGAGATCGCATTTTGGAAGT
>JAEQML010077518.1:0-12853 GCA_016904865.1 Pissodes strobi | reverse complement strand
GATAATTAGATGGACATTGTTTTTCGCCTGTCTTAAAGATTGGTATAACAGTGGCCATTTTTAGGAAACACGGAAAGACGCCGGACCGTATAGACAAGTTAATCGCTTCAACAAGTGCTTGAATAGCTACAGGTGGTAAACATAGAAAAATCCGTATTGGCATTTTATCATGTCCAGTGGTGTGCTTGTTCTTTATTCTTCCACAAACTGAGAGAAATTCCTCAGGTACAATTGATGGAAAAATGAACGATTGTGGGATGTTAAATTGATGTAAAAAATTGACAAAAAATATTTTTTTCTTTACATGTTAAAAAAGTCTTCAATTTTTTTACTCTATATTAAAAATTATAAAGTTTATATCTAATCTAGTTTGAATCGGTAAAAACTTGTTCCGAGTTATCATAAAAATGTTGTTTGTTAACTAGTACGTCTGAGACATTTATACATCTGCAAAACGTCTGCCTAGTAAAATTTTATAACTTTACTGATAACTGAGTCTAACTTGTGCGTGGCAGACTGTAAAAAATTGTTCTTTTTACAAAATTACACGAGCATGCGTGACTATTGTACTCGCGAAAAACGTCTCCCAATAAGCTTATGACGTATTTGGCAAACTTAATTTGTAGTCATGTAATTGGCAGACTGTAAAAAGTTGTTCCAAGAGACCATTTTTTTTTTGTAAACTAAAATTAATGTTTCAACATGCATTACCTCGGTGCGAGACATTTTCAATGCATTTTTCCATAGCTTACGGCTGTAAGTATGCCCCCTATCAAAGGCAGAATGTAAAAAATAAGTCTTTTTTTTTCTATCACGAGCTGCCGGTCTAGTAGGTAATAACAGTTGATGTTTAAATTGTGTGCCTTTCCCCAGTAAATTAATACTGACCCTTGTACATTCACAAATCGTCTGCCTTTAAATATTACGCTTAGTGCCTTTTCACACATGCCGGATAAGATCATCCGGTTTACGGATATCCGATCGCGAGGTACGTAACATCAAATGAAAGCTTTCACACATTTGTCGGACAGTCGGACGCTGGAAACGTGCTGAATCAACCGGATATCCGACGTCGGTCGGATATCCGATGTCGGACTCGTGTGAAACAGGGCTTATTCAGTAACTAAACTATATAAGAAAAAAAGGCAGACTAAAAAATGTCAAAAATCAAATTTTTTATTCTATTAACAATTATAAAGTTTATATCTAATGTAGTTTGAATCAGTAAAAACTTGTTCCGAGATCATAAAAATGTTGTTAATTAACTAGTGCGTCTGAGACATTTATACATCTGCAAAACGTCTGCCTAGTAAAATTGTTATAACTTTACTGATAACTGAGTCTAACTTGTGCTTGGCAGACTGTAAAAATTTGTTCTGTTACACGATTGTTTTTACAAGATTACACGAGCATGCGTGACTATTGTACTCGCGAAAAACGTCTGCCAATAAGGTTATGCCGGATTTGGCAAACTTAGTTTGTGTTCATGTAATTGGCAGACTGTCAAAAGTTGTTCCAAGAGACCATTTTTTTTTTGCAAACTAAAATTAATGTTTCAACATACATTACCGCGGTGAGAGAAAATTTTAATGCATATTTCAATAGCTTACGGCTGTAAGTATGTCCCCTATCAAAGGCAGACTGTAAAAAATGGGTCTCTATTTTTCTGTCACGAGCGGCCGGTCTACATGGAGTTTGGCATAAATTTTTTGAGGAGGCGAAAAAAACTCTAAATCATTATGGGAGTTGGGCTAACCTAATGGAGCCTGACAAAAATGAATTTAACCCGTAATTGGTATGGTTAAAATTCTGGTAAAAAGTGTTATTAGAACGCATGGACCTGGGAGGAGCAACTAAGGGTACTTTTGCTAAAAGATGTGAGCTATGGCTAAGATTGTTGAAAATATTATAAAGCAATTTCAGATCCCGCTGTTTGCGGCGTGATTAAAAAGATAATATGCCCAAATATGATTGACGTTCCCTAAAAGTCCTATCATTACCTCCTACAACAGGAGGTAATGGTCCTATACACACGAAAAGTTCTAAATGATACCTGACTCAGAAACCTGTGTTGAACACTCTCAAGGCTGTTAATATGTACTGCATAAGAAGGATTTCAGACACCAGATGCATATTCCAAATAGGAGCGAACCAATGAACAGTACATAGACCTGAGAAATAATGGATTATGGAAACATTCTTAAATCCTTTGATTTTATTTGCAGAATATGAGGAATAAAGGAACGGGAAGTATCCAATACAAGACCAAGGTCTCATATGGAATTCACATGATTTAATGCAGTATCCCGAATTTTGTAGTGAAAAATTAAGGGATTATAAGATCAAGAAAGTCATTAGGTGACGCTTGGCAGTGTTTAGCTATTCCATTGAGAACACTCCAGTTGGTTAGTCTGTTTAAGTTTGACTGCAAAATAATACAGTTTTCCGGAGACCCAACCCTGGAAAATATCTTCAAATCATCTGCGAACAATAAAAAGTTAGAGGATGCAAAATAAGTATGGATGTCGTTCACGAACATTTTAAAAAGCAGAGAGCCAACGTGAGACCCCTGGAGTACAGGGTCTTTGATTATATTTACGTGGCTACCTGGAGCCTTTATTTTTGAAGAAAAAACCTACAATTTACAGTGCAAAGGGAATATCATTTATTATATCCTCAACAACGGGTATCATCTATAGACACTATTAAATACACAGTAAGAAAGTTTAGCGAAAGGAAAAGCTTAAAAAGAAAGAAAAGGACTGTAGCACGAAATGAAAGCGAAGTTTTGGATATCTTCCTTTTTTTTTTCAAGGTATAACTTATTACACTTTTTCTATTGGACTAGCTCTATCTTATTTTTAGGAAATCCTGAAACGTCCATATCGTATGCGGCATCTGAACTAAATAAAACAGATTATAAAATGTATTCAAACTAAAAATTTTACAAATTTCATCCTTATAAATTTATGCCCGTCTAGAATCTTTCGGAACAAAACATGCGGGCCCGACTTGAGTATGCTTTGGAAATGGCTAGGCTTATGCAGCAGAGTTTTTAAATAAAATCTATTCACCGACGAGTATTCCTTCAATACAGCAGGAATGTTTAATCGCAAGAATAAACATTATTGGTCCAGGGAAAACCCTCACCAATTCAGGGGCTTAGGTCGCTAAATGTTTGGTGTGGGATACTTGGATAATTGGCCCGATATTTTTAGACGGAAATTTAAGCGGGAGAGCGATCTACCAATCTTCTTCAAAACGACATGGAACACCTCTTGGAGGATTTACCCATTTTTCCATTATACCCGCCTCATTTGGCAACAAGACAGCGCTCCACTCCATAATACCATGCCTGTCACAAACTATCTAAACAACCGTTATGATATTTGGATCGGTAGGTATAGTACTATAAGATGGGCAGCGAACAGCCCGGACCTAAATCCTCTAGATATTTTTTGTAGGGATTTTAAAAAAACAGAGTGTATTGTAATAGGCCTCCAGATCTTAACGTTTTAAGGCAAAGAATAGAAGATGAAATATTTACGGAGAATACGTAGCAATAGTATACTATATAACGCGGGACTGAAGTAGTACTTTTAATCCCGAAGGTAAGTAAAGTAATTTACCTGAGGGATTAAGACTATTGCTTCAGTCGCAAGGTATACTTTTCATACTTCCGAAATTGAAACATATACAGAATATAAAAAAGCACATAGAAACCTTTACAGAAACATAATTATTAAACATAAAAGCGAGACGTACGCCAGTGCGGCCGCGTTTTTTCGAGAAGTCACTGCTTGACAAGTTACCGTAGTAACGCTGCGTTGTGACAAGAATGATTTTGAAACATTGTCGTTACTAGTGTCAAGAGCTCAGTCAGTCTTTGTTATTTAATCCTTCCGGGATTTCCGACAATATTTAATCCCGGAAGGACAAAAAATGACACTTTAGTCCCTGTCACAAGGTAGTGAAGTTATTATTTCAGTCCCGGAAGTACGAAAATATATAAATTTATTCAAATTTTCTGGATATCCAAATCTTCGTTAGTTGCTACAGTCCTTTTCTTTCTTTTTAAACTTTTCCTTTCGCTAAACTTTCTTACTGTGTATTTAATAGTGTCTATAGATTATACCCGTTGTTGATATATTGATATTCCTTTTGCACTGTCACCACATTATTATTATTGCCCTAAAAAAGACGGACAATAACTAGTTTTTCTTCTTTTGAATAGCTCATCGACATGAAAGCAATATAGATTATTTTTATTAGTTCAAATGATAAACTTCAACTTTTTTGCAATTTATTTATAATTTAAGCTAAAATAAAAAAAAAGGTAAACAGGACCTCTGCCTTGTTTGATACTGTAAACAGTGCTTTTGTGAGGCAAATTGTTACCTATTTCTCCACTTCATTTTTGTTGAAAATTCCTATGCAGGGCCGCTGTGGTCCTGGCTCTAGGGTGTAATTGCACAAGTGTTAATTTAGTGACCCTAAAGAAGCTGAAAATCTAAAAAAATTGAAAATGTTTGACGTTTCGTGAAACAAATCTGCTTCCGTTGTCAAAGACGAGAAATCTAAAAATGAAAATGATTAGTAAATGAAAATGATTAGTAAATTAAATTATAACGTTAAAAATAAGATAACAGTGAACATTTCATGCACTTTGTCAAGTTTTGAATTTAACTTTGACAATAGGACATAATTCTTGTCATATTATGAAAGTCAAATTCTCTTGGCAAAACTAAAAAGTATTTACCTAATTCAGTTTAAGGCAAAATATGTCTAAGTCGAGAACATTTTTTTATTATATCAATTCATATCTCCTAATATGTGCCGACAATGGAATGTTTTGTTGATTAGTTTATGAAAAGATAAAAGTAAATTAATTGATAGGGAACTTTAGTGTACATACATTAATATTGGTGAGAAAAGTAATTTATGCTTGGTGTATAGATTATATAAAATATAATAAAAGGTATACACCCAGTACAAATTACGTTCTGAATTAAAAAAAATATATATTTTTTAGCTGATTTTATACATATAGAATCTAATGGAGTTATGGCTATGGGTAGTTCACCTGTAGCTGAGTTTATTGATGAAAATTATGAAGAGGAGTTGGCAGATGCTCGTGATGAAAACTTTGACAGTTTAATGTTTACAACGTCATCTTATCCTGAGGTAAATATATATTATAGTTTTGTACTTCTTGATCATTTCGAATGTCATCTGAAATTTTTTCAAAAGTAGTTTAAGTTTAGAATGTTTGGGCAGCGAATTTAAGAAATATATTTGTGGAAGCACCCTGTATATTACTTTATTTTTTACTATAAGGTCGTTGCTGCTATGAGGTAGTGTTTGTAGTCGTTTGTCTAATAAAAATGTTGTTTTCCATCTTAAAGTTCTTTTATTATTTACTTTCGATAACATTTGAATTTTTATCATGGTATCATTTAAAAATTATTCAATTTTTTCCGATACAGGTTGGAGTAGCAACAGGTCCTGAACAATTTAGTGAAATATCAAAATATAACATAGTGGATGTTAAAGGCGATGACGCCATAGGTCGGAAAGTGATAGTCCTGTATGCCTCTAGATTACCTCCTGTTAGAGAAATTGATCATGGATTATTCCTAAAGTAAGTGCAAAAATACCATATTTCGGAGTTGGATTCGTTTGTTAGGTATAGTCCTTGCAGTTCTTAATTTTCTTTGACATTATCAAAGTCTATCTAAGCTATTCAAGATGGTCGGCGACGAAAGGTCGAGTGTTAGTTCGGACCAACAAAAAATTAAAAATCGTGCGTACATTGCAAGAAAGACGTTGTTTCGTATGTTAAATGTAGAAAGTGTAAGCTAATCTTTCATCCTGCCTGTTGCAGAGAAGTGCGGTTTGTGTACATTCTGACTAAAATGAAAATGAGGTAACCTCAAATGGGAATTCTTCCGCTATGATAAGGGCCCAGATGAAGCATTTAATTGACCGAATCAAATCCCTGGAAGATAATGAGTCTGTCTTGGAGGGAAAATCAACATCCTAGAAGAAAAAGTGAAAAATCTGGAGATGACAAAAAAGGTACCAAAGAAAGCCCGGGAAATCCAACAGATAAGGGTGACAACGAAAACTACGCCTGCGCGACCAAGCATCACAGCCAAATTATGCAGGTAGTCGAAAGGCCCAGTAGTTCAAATAAACTAAATAAAGATGACAGCGCTCGATTTGACGTTGACAGCGCTGATTCAAACAAAGAAACTAAGGTTATGGAATCACCAAAGCAAACCGAGGTTACGGAAACTGAAACGAATACAAACAAAAACGAATGGCACTTGGTCAAGAACAAAAATAAAAAAAAAATTGACCCAAAAATGCGGCCAAATGCAACTGAAGGAAACAGAGATAATAACGTTCTTAAAGTTGTACACCAAAAAATTTTTCATGGATCTTTGTATCACGCCTTTGTACAGATACAACAAATAAAGAAATTGAAGACTACTTGCTGAGCAATGGAATAACAACCTATGAATGTAGTTAAGAACCAAAGGTAAACAAGGATACAATTCTTTTAAAGTGGGTGTCCCAGCAGATATGCAAACTACTGTTCTAAATGCTGACTTCTGGCCAAAGGGAGTTCATTTTAACAAATTTTTAAACCTGAAGAGACTAGTGTCCATAAATGGACAAAAAAACTGCAGTAAAAAATCAATAGGACCCAATGATGGCATGAAACTGCATTGAAATACTTCATGCCAACGTTAGATCACTGAGAAACATGGCTGATCAAGTGGAAGCTTTCCTTATCGACAAAGATATTGATATAGTATGCCTCTCGGAACACTGGTTGAATAATGAAGAGATTATGAACACTACTCTAATAGGATATAGATGCTGCTGTTGCTCAGCAAGAACACAGATCATTGGAGGAGGTACAGCAGTGTTTTGCAAGAAAGCTCTAGTAGTTCAACCTATAGAGTTTATTTTGAATTTAAATGTCCTGTGTTCATGTGTCAAATTTTAATATGTATATTTTAGCTATCTATAGGTCTCACAAGAACCGTTTTGATACGTTTTTAACAATACTAGAGGACCTTTTGTCTGGATGGGGTTTGAACAAGTGTCTGGTTCTGGCTGGGGACTTTAACGTGCACTTTGGTACGAACGAGCCTGAAGCGGTGCTTCTATGTGACCTCTTAAGCAGTTTTGTGTCTGAGCAAATTATAAACGAAATGACCAGGTTAGAATTCTGTCTAGATAACATTTTTTTTAATTTTCTTTATGAAAATATGACTACTTCTAATATTTATACAGACTTATCAGATCATAGATCACAAATAATTAAATTTTCAGCAAATCTGTCTAGGCCCAGTTGTGAGCAGACATATAAATTATGTAGGTCAATAACATCTTTGTATAATCTTATTGAAAATTCATGTTTTGATTTCACAAATGACCCTCATAAAAATGTCAATGAAAAATGTACAAAATTTATACAAATACTGGAATGCGCCTATTCGCTATGTGCGTTACACGACGCGACATCTGGTGGTACAAAATGTGGCGAATTTCTTAGATACGCAACACGTCAAGTACATCGGAAACGATTGAAAGTTTTACTGAAATTACTTTAGAATGGAATGAAAAGACGATTTAGAATTTATTTTTTCAATCTGGAAATTGATAGACAAACTGAAATTAAGTTATTAAATATATTTTTCGGAATTATTAGTGCTGTCCATTGCACTAATTAATCATAAGAACCGGCTTCGAAAATATATCACACAGGTTATAGTAGTAGTAGTACAACTCTCTGTTGGCCTTTTTCTTTCGAAAATTCAGCCAGAAAAGACCTCTATCCGGCTCAGTAAGAGCTGGGGCGACCCATCCCAGATTAGTTACACCTGATGGATAGAGATACTATTTTTAGGGCACCCAGTATGTCGAGTATGTACCTCTGGGGCCCCGACTTGTACATGCACGGCTTGTTTTAAGGTTCGAACACCACCGGCTGGACGTTCACAAACATAAAAATCTCTAGCATGCACGGGGCTCAATCCCCCGGCTGGACGTCCGTATCTTATTCGGGGAGAAAACTACCCGGTCCCTGAACGTTCACCATGAATTCCCAAAACTAACATATATGTATATGCAGCTGGAACAAAATGGCCGATACCCGACACGTGCACTCTCGACCGAAGACGAAACGGAAGTCATCACACAGGTTATGCTACCTACCCTTGTTGGTTCTGGTGTCATATGAGCACCGTCGATTTTGAAGCATTTTTTGGGTTCTATGGAAAGATTACATCAAATGGGACACATTAACGCAAAAAAATTTGCGGATGAAGCACATTTTCTCAAAATAAATTGAAATTAAAATTTCATGAAGCACATTTTCTCAAAATAAATTGAAATTAAAATTTAACATACATTTTTTCCTAATAAACACAATTCCAGTACACTTTGTCCTAAGGTATGATTGCAGAAGATTAATAATAACATAATATAAAGCTTCTTTTCATATAAATTGCAAATAAAACTGTTTTTTTTGCACTTTAAAACCATATATAATATTTATGAGATAAACGTCAACATGACTATTTCTTAAAACATGATTATATAGGTTGGCTTAGCACGGCTCAGTTGGTTGTTGTATGGGTAGATGTTGCCAAGTGTAATTTCTATTTAGTTCTAAAATATAACAGCCTCGTGTTGAATATGTTTCAAAAGTACTGTGGGACGAAAACTTCTTATAAATAATGATTCTTAATTGCTTTGTTTAATAAAATAACAATAATTCGAATATATGATTTACTAGAATTAGATGTTACGCTAGAAGGGGGGCGCTTTTAAAATAAGTCATATAAACTAATTCATTTAGTTTATTGAAATAGATACAAATTTAAAAGATCATTTGGATTAGTTTAAGAGCGTATCACGCGTAGTGCGTTTGTTTTGATACTTTGACTTAATTTCGATTTTGTGATGGGCGGTGTTGGTCAAGCGCGTAGCGCGCTTCCTCAACGCGCTTCTTTGGCTAATTAAAGTTAGTCTCGATTATTTTTGCTTAATCTGGAATACGTTAATTAGGGTTAATTTTGGTTAGTGTAGGTTAATATGGGTTAGTTTTGGTTAGTCTGGGTTGGTTTTGCTTAATTTATGATAGCGAAGAGAAAAGGTCGCGTAGTTCGTTTTTATTTTATTTTGGTTAATTAGGGTTAGCCTGGGTTAGTTTCGGTTAGTCTGGGTTAGCTTGCGTTAGTTTTGGTTAGTTCGGGTTAGTTTGGGTTAGTATGGGTTAGCCTGGGTTGGTTTTGCTTAGTTTGGAGTATACTTTGGTTACATAGGATTAGTCTGGGTAAGTATTGGTTAGAATGTGTTAGTTTTGGTTAGCCTGGGTTGGTTTTGCTTAGTTTGGGTGGGGAATAGACAAGCGCGCGTAGCGCGTTTGTCTCTTTACTTTGCTTAATTAGGGTTAGTTTGGGTTAGCTTTGGTTAATTTGGGTTAGCTTTGGTTAGCATGGGTTGGTTTTGGTCAGTCTGGGTTGGATTTGCTTGTTTTGGCATAGCGAAAAGAAAAGCGCGCGTAGCGCACTTGTCTTTTTACTTTGGTTAATTAGATTTGCCTGGGTTAGTTTTGGTTAGTATGGGTTGCTATTGGTTAGTCTGGGTTAGATTGGGTTAGTTTTTGTTGGTTTGGGTTAGTTTTGGTTAGTATGGGTTAGTTTTGGTTAGGCTAGGTTGGTTTTGCTTAGATTGGAATAGCGAAGAGACAAGCGCACGTATGTTGCTTTGGTTATTTATGGCTAGCCTGGGTTGGTTTTGGTTAGTCTTGGTTCGTTTGTATTAGTCTGGGTTGGTTTTCGTTAGTTTGGGTTAGTGCTCGTTAGTTTGGGTTAGTGTTGCTTATTTTGGGTTAGCTGTGGTTGATTTACCGACAAGCGTGCGTAGCGCGCTGGTCTTTTAAAATTATTTTATTTTATGACAAATACACTTGATCTAGAGCATTTACTGGGAAATGAGCAATTTGAGTCGACAGTGTATCGTAAGTAAACTTTTATTACTTATATATACATGTATGGCAAACAGCCAAGGTTAGTTTTGCTTAGTATGGGTTACTTTTGGTCAATCTTGGTTAGTTTGGTTTAGTTAATCTGGACTAGTTTTGGTTAGCTTGGGTTACTTTGCATTAGTCTGAATTAGTTTTGTTTAGTTTGGGTTAGTTAACAGACAAATGGGAGCTTATTTTTTTAGTCTGAGGCATATAAGGAACAAGCACGCGGTGTGCGCTTGTTTAGTTACTTTCACAAGTTGGTATTCTACTTTATGAAACATGCTCCTCTTGGCAATTTGCTTACTTGAACATCAAGAAGGTTAGCCAAGTCTGACAACATTGCAAGTAAATTGTCATCATTAACGTTATATTGGGAGAGTTTCCGCATTTAAATGTCACTAAACAGCCTCATGTCTGAAATTTCTTTTTCAATTTTTGGCGTCAAAAGTGCTTCATCCGCAAATTGTTTTGCATTAATGTGTTCCATTTGATGTAATCGTTCCATTGAACCCAAAAAAATCTATAAAATCGACAGAGCTTATATGACACCAGACCCTTTTCGATGTATTCCGTGTGTATATTTGTATAGTAGCATTAGTAGCTGAATAAAGTTCCAAATTTCTCCGACTCGCGCGCACGATCGTTCGTCATTTCTCCCACTACCCTAACGCACAGAGCGAATAAAACAGCATTTCCCTAGAAAAAAGTAAAGGTACGCTCCGATCAGCCTGGAAATGCGTTCTGGTTTGACAAGGATCTAAGAGAAATGAGGGATTGCCTTGGGTTTTTGGGAGAAATAAGTAGGCAACATGGCCAACCTGATATGATTAAAGAATGCAAGAATTTTAAAAAACAAAATAAAAAAGCTATTATAATGCTAAAATAGCTGCAAATTATCGTGCTATAAATTCATCTAGAAATCCCACCAAAACGATGTGGAATATTATTAATCATCAAAGAAATATAAAAAATGAGGATGAAGTACCTCAAGTACTGACTCCTGATAATTTTAAGAGTTTCTTTTGTAATATGGTACATAATCTCGTTAAGAATATACCCACTAATCAAAAAGATCCTCTAAAATATCTTAAAAATAGAACCCCACCATTGAATAATTTTTGTGACCTGAGCAAAGCTTTTGACTGTGTTACCCATGATCTTCTCTTAAACAAGTTGCAGTGCTACAACTTTTCTGCCAATAGTATATCCCTACTAAAATCATATCTTGCAGACCGGGTTCAAGCTGTGAGGGTTGGGGATGTGAGGATAAGGTTACAAGTGAAGTACGGAGGGTAAGGTTACAATTGGAGTACCTCAGGGCTCTGTATTGGGACCAATGCTTTTTTTAATTTGTATAAATGATCTGCCTTTTGGTGATTTAAATAATGTCAACTACACACTCTTCGCGGATGTCACAACTCTCTCTTTCTCGGCGGGAACAATGGGTGAAGCTCTGAGAGGATTGGGGGTTGCACAGTCGGAGGCAAAGGACTGGTTTGACGCAAATGGCCTACTTCTTAATCAGGATAAGACTAAGCAAGTTATGTATTCTTTACGAAATATAGTCAATATGGAAGAGTAGACTGCTACTGTGAAGTTTCTGGGAACCTATGTTGACCCCGACCTAAGGTGGTTAGATCACATTGAACAAACTGCAAAAGAACTTAGGGGAGGTCTATTTGCGTTGAGACGTCTTTCTGATAATGTGACTCTCTCTGTTATGAGGGTAGCATATTTTTCCCTCTTTCATTCCATGATGTCCTATGCTCTACTGGTTTGGGGACATGCGCCCCGTGCTAGCCGAATTTTCGGATTGCAGAGGAGAGCTGTACGTGTTGTGTTTGGCATGGGTTTTAGAGAGGACTGTCGAGAGGCCTTCAGGGAACTTGCAATACTAACATTGCCATCTCAATATATCTTTGACTGCTTAATGTATATAAAAACCAACCAAAATGATTACAGAGTGCATGGTGAGGTTCACAGCCATAATACTAGGCATAAAAACAACTTAGTCCTCGCTTACTGTCAGGTGGGAAGGTGTCAGGATGATCCTAGATACTGGGGCATCAAGTTTTTTAATCATTTGCCCATCGCTTTAAAGGAGTTACCTGAAAAGATCTTTGGGGATAAAGCCAAACAAATTTTAACTTTTAATGTGTTTTATTCTTCTAAGGAATTTTTAAACTGTAAATTTTAACACGTATTGTCTAACTTTGGAATAATATTTTAACCTTATTTTTTATACTTAATTAATTTCAATATGTTATGTCTGAGTATAAACGTTGCTGTATTTTAACATTTAATTACTGACTTAATATTGGGTGTATAAGTGTTATTATATTTCTTTCTTACTGACGTGGGTAAGTACTGCCTTGTATATTGACATTAATAAAATTGATTTTGATTTTTTGATTTTTTCTTAAGTCATAAGGTTAATTCGTAAATCTCGAATCTTTGGTTTTGTTTAAACAGTATTTTTTTTTGTCACAGCTGTGTTATTGTCAGCACATGCATTTTGCCATGGAAAGTACCCTAAAAGAAATTTACAAGAATAATTAGAAATTTTCAAGTTAAACCAGGATTTTTCAAAATCCAGGAAGATGTTTTAAACACGAATGGTCTATTTTCAGGTCCGATATTTCTTTCATACCACTTTAATATTTAAAATTAAGTATTTGTATGCTAAAGGAAATTTCGAGAAAACTACAGAAGGCACATAAAATTTGACCACACATTTTCGAGCATTTTAAAGTGAAATTCGACCATGCCAACAAATCAAGGCTTGTAAATTTCGTTTTTAAA
>JAEQML010077517.1:0-12854 GCA_016904865.1 Pissodes strobi | reverse complement strand
ATATATATATATACGTACATTGTTTTCACCCCGGTCTACAAAAGGGCAGACTAAATTTCATAAAAATGACGGTTGGTTTGTCTAAAAAGGGTTTTACAAAAGGGATATATGGTCATCTCCCTATTATTAAAGCAGCAAGGGGATGATGACCGGTTATGCAAATCACTGTTTCCCTGAGTTTCACAGTTTACAATCGCTGAACTTCGAGTGAGGTATACTCGGTGAGGTATTAGATAAAGAAGAGAGTATCACAACCACTTTAATCGCTCGCTAAATTAATCAGAGAGTATGGTATTTTTTAGGCTTTCTAGGTATAAAAAGGTCTAAAATTTACTGTGTGGTATAAAGCTATGTAAATATATACTGCATCTATACAATTTTGTGGTAGGTGAAAAAGTCAATTCTGAATTAGTATTAAGCTTTCATACCTGTTTATAACCTACTTTGTTTACTTGTTATCATAAATATCTATTTCATGTCAGTTTGTATTTCTTTGACGCACAGGTCAGTTGCATTATAACATATTTACGTGATATCAGCATTATGAGGCGTCCGTGACAAAAAGTCGACATTTCTTCTGCTAGTATTACGCTAATGAAAATGCATTCATAACAACGTGTATAGGTCCTTAGTTAACATGCAGCTGTGCTGAAACGTGCAATTTAACTAATATATCTTCGTATACATTGAGAAGAATCATATCAAATCAGATGAGATAAAGAAAAAAACGTAAATAGCCGGGTCTTCCAACATGATGAAGGCGTCAGAGACTTGATAAGACGAAGATCTACACCATGTATGAAGAACTACTTATGCCTAAATTAATATAAGCTGCAGCATCGTCAGCTTCTGGAGAGTTTTATCAGATATGGGATTCAGATATCCTAAGATTGATAAAAAACATATTAATGAAATGCTAGCGATAACGAAATTTGTCGTTATGGGTACCTAGATTATATTAGAATAGACCTTTTCAGTGTTTTGCAAAATGGCATAGCTACGACTGCAACCTGTAAGATATATTATACGTCTCTCTGTTTTCAGAGCACCTCATTTAGTTTTGTGTTTCTGATTGTAGCATATCTAATGATCCCTCAGTGTAGCAGGTAGTTGCTTCTTCGCCCTTTTATCTGAAACGTGTCCTCTCGATGCCCTGACAGTGGCATAGAACCTGGATTGCAGTTTGCTTTTCTTCTGGGAAAACCTACATAGGGTTTCATCTGCCAGATTCATCAGGTTTAAATGTCTATTCAGTTGAAAATGACCGGCCAATAAACCTACTGTCATTCCGATAGCCTTTCTGCTCTGGCTTAGGAAGTCAATTGTGCGCTTTGCTGAGGAACTCTGGTTCCACCAAAAAGCGGGACGAGTATATTGAAGGCAGCCCACGCTTATTTTTCCAAAAGTGTAGTCTCGAAATTATTACCCTTGAACAGTTGCCGTATTTGCAAACCAACGCATGTCTTCTTTAAGCTTTGTCTCACTTCTCTTTGAAATAAAAAAAAGCATTTCATTTTCTATTATTGGCTTTAACATATTTTATATACGCTTTAGTTTTATGTGATAATGGTAAAGGCTTCCGCGGAATCTGCCAGAATTGTCGCCGAAGATCTGCGGAAGCTATGGCCGGATATCACTTGGCATCTTGCCAAAGGTATTTACGTCCACACACTGTACTGAGTAAATGAATTTTTGTATTGAATTAAAAATCTATTATACTAGTGTGAATTTTCCTTAAATGTGTCAATTTTCTGTATAGCGTCAAGTAAATGCCATTTGTACCTCTTTTCAAATTGTAAAATATTGAGACATATGATTTTTAGATTGTGAAATGTTAACCATAACAAAATCGCCTTGATCCATAACATCATCTGTGGTTAAACTACCAAGCTCTTCCCTGCGATATGCTCCTGCTAACCCAAATATTGCTGCCACTTCAATCAGTAAATAAATTTCATGCGGTGCTTCTAGTAAAAACTTAGTAATTTCTCCTTTGGTAAAGACAGACTTTTAGCTTTTTTTAGTTGAAATCCAATATTCTTCTTCTTAAGAAATGCTGTTAATTTAAAATATATGCTGATATCCAAGTTTTTAAATTTTAAGCATGCTCTTCAACATCGAATATTTGGTCCAAAGAGTATTTCGCTTAATAGTATTGGAAAGCTCGGCAAAATACTCCAGTAAAACTTCATCTTTCAAGAACTTCCCTCCTTTTCTATCACACCATTTATTAAACACCTTATATTCCGTGTTGTATCTGTCTTGATTTTTCAGGCAACAAAATCCAGATTCAGAACAGCCTTCAAAATTTCACTTGGATGGTCATCGTCAAATACATCCTCGGATGCATTCATTTCAAATACTTTTGCTAAAGGAAGTAATTTTATTTTTCAGAATTGGGATGCGTCAGTATGACTTTGATCAATTCCTTAATTGTACTTGGTTGTTACGGAGCGATGCTGTCGTCATTATTGTGCATGTTAGGTGAGATAACTTAAATCATGTATTGATTTTTTTTTTCCGATTATGTCGAATTAGCATTTATTTAGAGGATTTTACAATACATATTTAGTTACATCCCTGGAGAAGTGAAATGTTTAGTTAGAATGTAGTTGAAGGTCAAAAAATATATTTTTAACCTAGTTTTACTTACAGCCTAGCCTGTCTTTTCGGATACGTATAATGGTTAACCCTTTCTTGTAGGAGATTCTACTGCTGGAGACGAGATGCAAGGAATTTTTTTGAGATATAAGACGGGGCTGCTTACTCCTACTACATTCTTTCTCCGGAAAACTTGTGGCGGCTTTTGGTGTCAAATCGTCGAGTGCACCCGATTGCGAGTCTACGTTTTTCTGGACAGATATGCTTGAATCATTATGGGGCACAGGTCTAATAGCCGAGGGAATATTACGATATTCAATGTTGACAAATATCGGGTTTATATCGCACAAGCACAAAGAAATATCTTAACTGGTAACCAAACTGTTTCATTACAACTGCTAGCTGGTAAATATTTGTATACCTTTTCTGTAATGTAATCCTTTCGGTTAGTTTCGGCAGCTCGTACCATCAGCCCTCCTCTTATTGGTCATAACATATTGTCCACGTTGGTACGCGATCAGGTGAGTTTATGGATAACACAAGTAGAAGTTATTCAAATAACAGAATAGTTTGGCAGGGTGGATTTTGATGCAGATTAGTGAATCTACCATGTTGAAACCGCAAATAGCTAATTTGTTCAAATCAATGGAATAAGAAAAATAGCCGGCACCACAGTTAATTTAAAGTTATTATTCTGCGAAATCATCTAAATGAGTCTCACAAATTTGGAGTAAAGAGGTTTTTGATTTAAATGATAGTAAAACAATGTAAAACGTCCCATTTTACATGTAGTTTATGGCATGGTATGGTATGGTAGGGGTCGCTTGGCATGATTTGCGCTTCAAGACGTCGACCACAATTGATCTTTTGTATATACCCTTCTATTTTACACGAAAATTCCTATCTCCTTCGAGAATTTCAGAATAGTTCGGGGGTTGAGCTTTTGTAGATCCCTCGGTGCCACAAGGGCATTTTCGAGATGCCTTTGGCGAGTCAGTGCCTGACATTCGCAGAGTAAGTGCTCTGACGTTTCAGCCATGGTTTGGCAGAATCTGCATTGCTCGTCAATGGTTTTCCCCATGGGCCATGTCCAATGAGAAGATCTACGACCAGTTTTATCTATTTTTTTTTGTAGAATGAGACGCTTTTTTGTGTAGTCAGGCGAGTGAGAGATGAATCTCTTGGCCAGTCTCTGCCCAGGTGCATTGGCCCAATGTGCCTCTTTCCGCCTTTTTTCCCAATTTCTCATTCATTACGAGTCCTCTAGTGATGCCACAGAATGGTTCAGGCCCGCAAAAGGCAGTCTGCGCACCATTCCGTGCGAGCTGGTCAGCGGCTTCGTTGCCTTCCGCACTCTCGTGCCCACATTAATGTGAGTCTGTTTCTGTTTGCCAGTTGATCTGCAGCCATACGACAATCCCATACTAGCCGAGAGTTGATTCTGCTAGATGCTAGCGCTTTTAAGGCTGCTTGACTATCTGATAGGATATAGATCTTTCTACTTCTTAGTTGTTTTTTACACATTTAGAGATGCCTGTATTGATAGCATTTAGTTCTGCTTGAAAGATTGTGGGAGTGTTTCCCAAAGGTGCAGAGATTCGACACCTAGGTCCGTAAACTCCGGATCCCACTCCTTCTTTCATCTTTGATCCATCTGTGTACCAGACAAGTGATTCCCTCTCTAGTTGTTTTAGTATTTCCCCTGTAGTATTGCGGTCTTCAATTACCACTTTCAAGGAGCGATCAAAATGGAGTATTGTTTCCATTGCATCGGTTAGTTTGGTCATCGCCTCTATCTGGATGTCCTTTTGAATTTTAAAGTGACCAGTCACGTTTCCTGACTTCAGCTTTTGTGACTGAGTGACTCTATATGTTATACCAAGAGAGGCGAGCCTTTGTACCCTTGTTAGCTTTCACTGAGTTGTTATTTCTCTTGTTTTTACCCACCACACCAAGCAGGCGTAGGTTGTAATAGACTTAACAACAGTGTTATGGACCACCAGATGATGGAGGATGTGGGTTCCAGGTTAGTTTCTGGTCAAGATCGATGTCAATATACTTAACCTCTTTTGAAAGCTCTACGGTTGCCCCTCCCAAAGTGGGTACTTTCAGGTACATGCAGTCTAAGTCTACTATTTTATTATACAATTAAACAATTACAAATCATACTAAACCCAAAACAAAACATCCTTACCATATTTCTAAACAATATTTTTCAACCTTAAATTGCATATCGATTAATGTCTCAGCGTGAACTTCATTAAAATATTTCTAGCTCAACGATTTCCTACATCTTTCAGTTAGTAAAATGCTAATATTCTTAGAAAATCTAAGATTACAATAGAATTATTTTGATGCCTTAAAGGTATATACTTCGGCTATACATACAGTATGCAGGAAGCAGAAGCCTGTTAGTGGGATTAGGTGACATATTAAGTGCTACTACTAAAATGATCAAATGCACCTTTGAAATATTGAAATGATACTATGTCACGACGACAGTTTGACATCAAAGAAGAAATTGTATATCTGACTTCACTTCTTATATATCTTCCGCAAAGGCTGATAATACGATGTGTAGACAGTATCGTAGCCAAAGTTTAGGGAGCTCCGGTAGAAAATATACATAACTAGAGATACTTAAACAAAAAAAAAGAAAACAACTAAAAGCATATTTACTATCACCATTAAGCCTTGCCTTAAGCAAAGCATTTCTAACCCGGTGACTTGACTCTCTTTATACCGGCATTGCAGCGTGTTGAATGTTGAATTTCCCTACTTCTTTTGTTTACCCGGGGCCTCCAGTTAATTAGTTTGGGTCATTTATTATCCTTGAGCTTCGAAGCAAGACTTACCCATTTTCATTCGAGCATCACAATTCGTTTAGTAATACCATTTACCCTTGCTCGTTGGCGAATATTGTGTGTTTCGTAAAATGTTTTAAAGACTAGCCATTATTGTGTGCATCTTTAATAGCTCCTTTAATCCTTGGCCATGAGTGGATATGATATTTTGTCTTTTAAAATATGTTTAACTTAAGCACTGGGTCTATCAAACCTTCAGCAGAACGATAAGCAACTTTTTTGAAATCCTATAGTCATTTCCTTGAGTAACGCACTTCTCTAACAGACATATTTAATTAGTCAAACCAAACACCTGGAGTGCGGAGCTTCATCAGCCAACCCACGCTAATGATTAGTTAATTTTTGAGAGCAGTTTTTTGAGAATAATATAATTTCTCTATGGGTGAAGAAAACAATATTTAATCCATTTAGTAGCAATTAGTTTTTAAAATTGATTTCTATCAATACTAGAAATCCTTCCAATATGTATTACTTTTGGAAAAGTGTGGAACAATCTCTAGGTCCTATGCTCTGACACTTTAGTTACAAAAAACTTCTATGGCAAACCCTGACTTCTCAAGGAACATTCACTTACATAAAATATTGAAATTATTTTTAAATGGCACTTTTTGACTTGTCCCTTTCTCTCTTCATTGTTATGAATTTCATAAGATATCTTCAAAATAATAATACTACCTTTAAAAACAAAAGTATGCTCTTCCTATGCGCCTGGGTATTTATAAGCCATAAACAGGCAAGTTCAAGATTTATTAAGGCTGAGAAATTCGTGGGTCCGCTGTCATTATGTCAGAGGAGCCAAGAATTTATATGGGATGGTTGGTGAAAATAGGGATTCATCGCAATTAAAAATTACGTTATTAATGTATCTGGTTTGGGTATATAATTTAGTTATGTAGCATATTACATGGAAATTCGGAATGATCACCCCAAACTAAAACATTTTCGGCTACCTTACAGACGTCTGTCCTGGTTTGCCTAAAAAAATACCGGGTGCCAAGAAGGTGGCTTTTCCTTGGAAAAAAAACGACACCTACGCAACAACTGTGTCAATCAACATCTTCGCACACACACCGCTCGGCTAGTACCATATAGGATCTCCCTTTCCTGTGTATGCCACTGCCATAAAAAAAACATTCGAGGAAAGCTTGATGATGCTGACTGAAGCACACATTCCGGCTTTAATAATTCTCAATGATACGATAGTAGAAGATTGTGTCATATATTATATTCATATAAAACACCACGACCCATTGTATGGCAGAAGGTGAAAGTTATCTACCTCCCTAAGATAAGAAGCACAGGTGACTAGACGCCTAAATCATACCGCATAAATAACTGCTTCAAGCGCTGGAAAGGCTGATAGACCGATACATAAGAGATGAGGCATTGCAGGTAAGCTCACTCAACGAACTCTAATATGTATATCAGCCAGGCAAGTTCACTGACTTAGCACTGGATGAGCCTAACAGGCTACTCACAAAGTCCTTAGAAGACAAATATATAGCCATAACAACATTTGTAGACATAGAAGGTGCTTTTAATAACGCACCTACAAAATCTATACCCAATGCTCTAGCAAGAAAAGGAGTACCACTACTTCTGTGCCAGTGGATAAATGGCAATTTGAAAAAAAAAAACAAAGGCAGCTAGAGGAAATAGGGGATGCTCTCTAGAAGCAGTTCTATCGCCCTTACTATGGACCATCCTAATGGATGAATTGATAGTAAGGCTTAAGGCTAACATCCAAATACTTCTATTGCTTAGGATATGCCGACAACCTTGCGATTATTGGCAGATTCGTAGGTACGGGCATGGAGTTCATATAATTATTACCTTTAATCATTAAAAAATATACTGGAAGGACTCAGGGCACCATTACTTAATGGGGTAGAGATGCGATTTGCGGAAGAGGCATAATAGTTGGTCCCAAATGAAATCAACACCAACAGAAAACTACTCAAAACAGCATAGTAGCCTTCAACTTGCAGAAGGATGTGCGGAAAAACTGGGGGATGCAAATAAAAATGACCACATGGCTATGTGCCCAGAGTCATTAGACCCATGATAGGATATAAGTAAAGACTATGTGCATGGACGACACGTACTAAATGAAACACTTTTTGTATTCCATGCAAAGTTTTGCATGGGATACAAAAATTGTTTTAAAGGCACAACAGGCTGGAGTGGCACGTCGGCACAGTGTCATCCAAAGGCAAGACTGCCTGAGTACTGAGTACCACTGGCGCCATGAGGACCGTTTCAACAGTCGCATTAGAGGCCCTGCTTAACCTGCCACCAATTCATATGCAGACTATCCAGAGGGCAAACATCCATAGGCAAAATGCACGAGAAAGGCTACAACAAGCTATAAGAAGAGTTGGAAAGCGACCCATCATGGGAATGCCAACAGATGGCATACTCCCCAAACATATCTTTGATAAAACTTTCAGGATACGTTTAACAGACAGAGCTGCATGGAAGGAAGAAATTACTATTAATACAAACATAGCTGTCTATACCGACGGATTAAAAACCGATGAATGTTCAGGTGCCGGTATATACGGAGTGAAGCCAAAGACAAAAATATCACTGAGCTTAGGCAAATATGCGACACTATTCCAGGTGAAAGTTGTCGCAATACATCATTGTGCGAATGACATGATTAGACAAGAGATTACAGGTAAACTATTTAATCTACTCTGACAGCCAAGCGGTAATACTGGTGTGGGACTGCATAGAAGCTTTGAAAGAGGTGGACAGTCGAAACAGATTGATATTAGCCTAGGTGCCAGCACATACAGGGTACAAAGGCAACGAAGAGGTTGACTCATTAGCCTGGGCAGGATACACTTTGGCATGAAGTGATTAACTTATGCATGCTTAAGTTAAAGGAAGGCTTTTGGTAACTTAAACTAATCTCGTACAGTGAGGTAGGGGCTTTGAACCATGATCATCGCATCGTCAATTTTGAACTCCGACTATGGTAACAAATCAGCAAGCAAGTTTGGAAAAGAACAAATTATTCCCACGGGATATTTGATCTCACACAGCATTTTTACTGGAGGCAATTGAGTGACTGATGCAAATATATTTTGTGACTTGGTAGTGTGGTATTCCTACTAAGTATCTTAGGCAACACGTATTTTAAAAAAAGTTTGCTGCTTCAGTCGTGACTCGAACTCTAAAAATACACAAATTATATCCTTTGCATTTTTGGAAGCAACAGATCAGTCTGTATACATTTGTTAGTCTTGTAATTAGATCTTACAACGTGTCTAGTTTATTTTTATTCGCAAGCGTACGCGAGCATTTTTTGCTACAAAAAGACATTACCCAAGAATCGTTGCTTTGAAGGGATGATCTTCCCATGGGGTCTCCATTAGCGGAGGTTGGCGACTACCACTCTATAGACTATCTTTGATAACAAGAAACAATGCTTTCATAACCATGTGTGTTCATTTTTGGATGATTCCTTTCCTATACATTATTCTGCATAATTACTTGTAACAACCTTTACACTTTTCGTTTCGCGATACATGGATCAAACATGTACCTACACTTTGATTATCCTCAGAACCTTTTTGATCAGTAAGGTAGGTCATGATATTTTTTGTATCGAATCTCCGATTTTTCATTTCCAGTATCTCTAGAGCTCGAAAGCTTTTCGAAATCCTATGACCCAGATATTGAGTTATCTGGGTCCATGATGTCAACTAACTTGACGTAAACTCCCTCATTTTTCTTAGCACTCGATATTTCGAATTTCACTTTAGGTACATTTTATTTCATTTATTTTTATATTTTATTTTCATTTATTAATTTTTCTATTTCCAGCTACCCAATAATATTTTATTGACGTTTCCTTCTTAACATAAATGTTTACTTTAGATGTAGCTATGCATTTTCAAGCTTTTAATTCACCATTTAGATATTCTTTAATTTCAATTTATTGAACGAGTATCCGTACCTCAAATTCTGCAAACTTATTTTTGGTCGTAAAAGTTTTCTTTTTTACTTCTCCAAGTTGTCTATTCATATACAGTAGTAGATTGTAATACGTATCTCCATCTGAGGAAGGAGGTTAGTAGTATATATAGATTAAAATATTTAAATAGTTGATATAAATTTAAAAAAAACTTCAATATAATTGATTAGATGGTTGTCATGTTGACAGGCTTCCCGCAAACATGTAAGTTTTATTATGGGTATGTTTGCATATTAATACGGAACAAGTATGCTGAAACAGTGTATGACCACATAGGGAAAATACAAAACCCCAACAAGCAGTAAGTACCAAGCTTTACGGTGTAGACCAAACACCGCGATAGTTGTCTAAGTTGCATATAACCAAAAGGACAAGAACGCCAAGACTATATTTATGCAAAGAGTCACGATCTCACTGAAACCCACTAGGTTTGTGAGTTTGTTTACTGGCTGATGATTAAACATTTGTGTTTCCTGTGCGCCGGCGGAGCGACTGGTGACATGTTTATTAATAAGTGCGATAATATTGGTACAAGGATTTGTGGTTGTATTTGGAAGGTTGTTATCTGCATAAAGATAATTAGTACAGAAATATATTAATAGATAAGAAGATAAGTCTTCTTTACCAGAAGGGTTGGTAGACGACACAGTTTGTTTTATAATAATTACTTCCATATGATACATAGCAATACATACAATCTAGCAAAAATATAAAACAAATAAATGAAGACTATTCCACTTATATTTTTAGGAACATTTTCCTAAAACTCCGTTCTCTAGCGAAATTTCTTTTCGAAATTGCTTCACATTTGTTTTATCAATCAGGCTCATGATTTAATCTAAATAGATACAACCTTAACCTTACCCTAGGTTAATAAACGTTTTCATAATCATGACAACAACACACGAGGATCATAACTAACCTAATTTTCTAGGTGCGCTGCACAATTTAGATAAAACGTATGACAAAAAGTCCATTATAAAAAATCCTCTGACTGATACAAAACTAATACACCGCCTAATGGCTTGAAAACACGTACACATTCCAGAATTAGGTTATCTACTTTGCAAGCCCAGCATGTAGAGAGTGTATTTTCCGTGAGTGTATTGGCTAGGTGTCATTAATGTCACGTGGAATTGCCGACCTAAAACAATATTGAGTTCGATATTATATATCCTGATGAGAAAAAGTAGCGAGATGTAAGTCATAGTACCTCAGCGCTGAAATAGATGACAAAACAAATTATGATGAAAGAATGGAATACATTTTCACCTTCAAAAACCAGATAAAGTGATGATCGAAAATGTTAATGACTAACATGAACAATATACTGAAAATACCTGTTATTGTCAATTTCAGACTCATTTAGAAGAGAGCGCTTACCATAAAAAGTGCTATTAACAGGAATTTCTTTACCTCCGTTGTTAATTGAAAAAATTTGAATAGCATACTTTTACAATAAAGAATCATCCAAATGTCAAAAAGATTTAATTCGACAAAAAAAATGTAAACCACTCTCATTGATCTTGCCTACAGATATTACCCTTGCAAAAAATAGAATGCAATGCAACTCATCTTCAAAAAACAGAAAAATGAAGGAGTTAGAATTTACAAGTTAGTAGACACCATATGATTCGAAGAGGCTTCTGGATATGCTGAAAATGAAAAAGAGTGAATCGATGCTAAAAATATCATGACCTGCCTTATTGAAATAAATCTTACCAAAAAGGTCCAAAGAATAATCAAGGTGTAGGTATATATATGATCCATGTATTACGAAACGTGTAAAAATTGTTACAAGTCATTATGCAGAGGAATGTATAAGAAAAGAAGGGACACATCCCTTTACCACACTTAGACATCATGATCATTTGTAAGATGGAGCCATTTCAAAGTTAGTTGCAGTTAAATTGCTTAACTTTTTCAGGGTTTTTACTCTTTTTTTTAAAGATTTATCCAGGTCGTCAAAATAGACATATTAACACAGGAGATACTACCTTTTAGTATTTTATCATTTACAGAACAACACATCGTTCTTATCGCTATTTCGTTCTATGTCTAATCCTCAATAATTAGTTGTATCTATCTCTTTGTCTGTAGGAAGTGACGCGTCATTTATTACGTTTCGATCGTTCCTCTTTCTTTTCACGCCCGAAAGCGTGAAACATAAATATATAGGAAAACATCGGAATTTCAAAGCAAACAGGGGGCGAATTTAAATGGGTAAAGTAGATGAATTTCGTTAGATAATAAATTAATTCAAAACTACTAATTATTGGCAATACCGGAATTACTGACCAACAAGTTTTCGTTAGGCCAAATGGTTTGGTTTTCCCTACTATAGTTCTCCGGAATCCATGACAATATTGACAACCTATCATTTCTGATGCAAAACTCCGATCAAGGTATCTGGAAGTTATAAAAGGCGAGCAACTTAAAATGCCAAACAAGTGTTCTAAGTACTTGTTTTTTTTTTAAATTAAATTATAGTTGTGAATTTGAATCGTGAAATTACAATGTTTCAGACAAACTGCGGACCGTGGAGAAGTAAGCATGCATATACAACTGATGGGACAACATTCCTCCGGAGCGGAAGTTTTCTTTGGGTATTAGCGAAACCTAGGAAAGCTTTCCTATGGGAAAGCACGTAACAGTTCTCAATGCAGAGATGTACGCAATGTTGATGAATGCAACAATGGGGGAGGTTAGACAAAGGGATGGAAAGGAAGTAGTTATTTAGTCGGATATACAAGCAGTAGTTAATGCGATTTGGACCCAAAACATACGTCCACCATTAACAATATTTAAAAAATTTAGGATGAAATCATTGAGCCGGATATAAATAATTCAATTTTTTATGACACAAATAATCACTCGTATACGAAATTTTCACTAAAACAATAAATATAGAACCAATTGTCAAGCATCTTAATTTAAAAAACGATAGGTAGATAATTGTTAAGTTATAATTTTTTTCATTAATCTTAACGGTACATTGCTTGCGTGATTTTGAAATTATTGCCGCTTTTTATTTGATTTTCTTCTGACACTGTGTACAGGGTGGCCCGTTTAAGAGGGGCCTATATCTTAACTCGAAAACTACGGGGGTTGGAAAAAAAATTTTAATACAAAAGTTATTCCTAGTAAAATGATCTTTATTTTTTTAGTATTGTTTTAATCGTCACTTTTTTATATACAGGATGGTCAAAGAAAGTTACACTTTTTTAAATGACACACCCTATATTTTATTTCATTTTTCGATTCTGCTTAAACTTCTAAGCATATATGATGAATGATGTTATACCTCTAGAGCTTGTAGTTTCACAGATATAAACAGTTGAAAATCGGTACTTTGACTACTTTTCACCTTGGTAGCAAGAAGACCATTAGAGATGGAGTAAAAT
>JAEQML010077516.1:0-12855 GCA_016904865.1 Pissodes strobi | reverse complement strand
CATGTCCATATATTCCTACTGTGGAACCCGGGACCACCAGCGCGGAAACGGAACGTGATTTGGGAAAACCACTTAGCGCTTCCCAATTCTGGTGGGGTGGTCTTTCACCGGACGATGCGAGTAGGCTTAGGCATCTACCACCTAGGGCTCAGACTCATTCCTTTGGCGGTCCCTAGTCTGACAGGGGTAAAAATGGGGTTTGTTGGGTCACTCCCCAGTGATCAGCTCCAGACTTTGTACTTTGGTGTTCTCCAGCCTGGAGGAGGACGATGGGATTTGATGGGCCACATCCCGTGGCTACTCGGAATGGTGGGGGCGTCACTCCCCGTAATCAAACTGCTCTCACCAGTTTGACGTTCCTGCCAGCCAATACAATGCAGCCCCTCTTGTCACAAACTGTCATTGATCAGCTCCAGACTTTGTACTTTGGTGTTCTCCAGTCTGGGGGAGGACTATGATTTTTAGTTAGGCTTTAATTTCTAAATGTAGGCCTTCAAGTGGAAATTCAGACCTTAAGATCTGAATTGTGAGAAATCTCAACGTCTTTGATTTTCTGTTTCAAAATTTTAATTTATGGAATTTTGAATTGTGACTAGCCTAAAATCAGACTGTAAAGCCTGAAATGACAGGTAAATACCTAAATTCAGAGATTTAAGCCTGAACCCAGAAACTGTACTTGAATTCAGAGTTTAAAGTCTTAAGCATAAAAAATATGTGGCTTAATTCAGACCTTGCCGAATTCAGGTTTTTATATTCGATTTAAAGCTTTTAAATGTGATATTGGTCCTTAAAGTCTGAATTCGGTTTAAAACTATAAATGTACAATTTTGACTTTAAAAAGCGTAAATTTAGAGACTAAGATCAGAAACCAGAGATCAATTAATTAAAGCCTGAATTTAGAATTAAAAGTCACAAATGTTAAAAAAGCGCAGGGGCTAATTCAGGCTTTCATGTTAAAATTCAAACTTTTAATCCTGTTTTCAGACTATCAGGTCTGGCTCAAGTTTCAATTTTAAATTGCGACATTAAAGCGGAAATTTGTAGATTAAGAACAATCTGAATTAGCCTCTCCGATTTTTTTATATTTCGATTTTTGGTATTCATACTGAGCAGGTCTTGATCATTTTATGATTTCAGGCATTACCGTTTGAGTTCTTTAGGTCTAAAATCACAGTCGAAGAGTCGGAAAGCAGACTTTTAGATAAAAGATTCGAATGTAGTCTTTAAATTTGAATTCAGAGATGAAAGTTTTAACTTTAAAAAGACAGTTTCGTAAAATAGATGTAAAAATAAATGCATCTTTCTGGAGTTTGTCAAATATATATCATAATTTGATAATTTTCTTGATATACTGAAGTTTATTACTGGAATAAATTAGTTATATAAAGAAAAGGTGCGTTAACTAATACCTTTTCTCCTAGATCCATATTTTTTTGTTTTTTTTTTATTATGGTAGTGGCACACACACACACTAAAGGAAGGACCTATGGCGCTCGACGAGCGGTGTGTGTGCGAAGATGTTGATTGACACGTTCCTTGAATAGTTGTAAGTTGTTCTAGGAGTGAGTTCCACAGTGATGGAATGCGCCAGACAAAGCAGTTCTTATAAAGCGATGTTCTAGATGTTTCCAGTTGTACGACGAACTGGTGCGCGCTTGCCCTCTGTCGTCACTGTCTGACAGGCGTTGCCAGGAGCAGGATGAGATGGGTCAAAGGAACATCTGCCGTGAATCTGTAAAACAGGGACATCTCGGCCACATGTCTGCGGTGTTTCAGACTATCCAGATTCCGGGTCAACTCCGGGTCGCCGACGAGACGCACAGCTCTCTTCTGAATGAAATCCAGCAGCTTTAGTGTTTGCTTTGGTGTGGCACCACAGATGTGTGAGCAATATTCTAAGCAGGGTCTTATTTGCGCTTTGTAGAGCAAGAGCAACTGCTGCGGTGTATACAGTTTTTTGTTGCGAAATAGCGCACCATGCTTCTGGGAAGCTGATTTTGCGATGCTAGCAACGTGGTCATGCCAGAACATGCTGCTGTTGACTGAGACACCCGGCAGTCTGACTGAAGAGGATGAAGGAATGGTCGATCCTACCGTAATGATGGCAGGGCCCGCCGCATAGGCCATTTTGGTCAATGTGGTTGCTTGGATCTTTGCTGCATTGATCTGGACCAAATTTCTGTCGCCCGAAGTTCGAGCTTCCTCCAGGTCTTGATTAATTGCTGCAATCTTCTCCTGCCTGCGGTGATAAGTCTCAGTCGCTGGTAAAGGCTTTTCTGATCTAAATTGGGAGACAAGGGTACTGTCATCTGCAAAACTGTAAATAGGATTATTCGTTTCGGTCAGCAGGTCATTAATATAGATGAGAAACAGAGATGAAAGTATTGCTGAATCTATCTGAGATGTGTCCATCGGTTGAACGTGCAGAGATCGGTTCTTAGGGAAACTGGCGAGCAGAGGGAGTTTGGTAGTCCGAAGGACGGCAGTTTGTTGAACAATCCGTCATGCCAAGCTCTGTCAAATTACTTCGAAATATCCAACGCAATCGCTCGAGTGTCTCCTTATTTCTCAATTGCCCTACTTCATATATGAGTGACATAGGCCAATACGAGTATATTCAGGAACCTGTTTGGGGTTATGTAGCTTAGGCAAGATCTATCTACATCAGTGAGAATACACGCCAGGTAAAAACAATAACAAGTCTATTGACAAAAACTTAAAGACTTTATTTCGATTCGAAGATTATGATGCACATGTCTTTCGTTTCGGGTATACTTGAATTGATTATAAGGTGGTGCTTCTTGGAAACCGATGTTATACTTTGTTTAGGTATTTAAAGAAAGCGATTTTTATGTGAAATTCTTTAAAACAGCATAACAAGTTAGCCATCGAGAGTACCCTTTGTATCTATTTAATCATCCAATAAAAATAAATATCGTTCATGCGATTTTCTTCTAGGAAATCGCTTTCCTTTGCAACTTTAGAAACATCATATTGAGCCCCACAAATCCACAGACATATAAATTTGCATAAATCTTCCTCTTTTTATTAAAATTTCCCATTGGAGCAGATATTTCTGTTAAAACAATACATGCTCACACAATTCAATGCGTTATGACATACTTTTCATTTTCAGTTTCTTTATTTAGTCATATTGATAGCTAAGGCAATCATTTTATATGCAGGAATCTATTTGTGGCTTTTCTATTACTTCATCTAAATATTGTTTATTCATTATATTAATCAATGTTGAAATGATTAAAGTGAACTCAAAGAACTTTGATACTTCACGTCGGATGCCTAATAAAAAACAAATCGTGCTTAAAATTCCACAGCTTCGCACTGCATTAATTAGCAATTTAAATGTTTTATTAGTTCACACATGACCCCTCCTTAATAACGTTGGACCCCAACGCCAAGTTTGATTTTTTTATTTCTTTGAAACAGGAGGTTGAAAGACACATTTTCATAGGCAAAAGAAGCCCAACTTTTAATGTAGACTTGGGACTATATAGAAGGTTTTCGAATGCCGTTTAGTTATTCAGGCTGAAAACTGTTACGCTTCAGGTCCCTAAAATGAGCAAAGTAACAGAAGCAAGAAAAATAGAACTCATCCTGAATATCCATACCACAACAGTGCAGATTGTACAAGCTCATGGCAAGAATCGCTAATCTTTTCCTAATCGGCAGTTAATAAAAATCAATGGAAGTAACTACATCTAGCATTTACGATATAACGTAATAACAGAAATGAGCCTGTTATACTCGAAGAATAGTTATGTGCTTCATCTCATAGAACTCTAAAAGCACGCCGTCATTAATTCAAGCAAATCAATGGCCACCTAATTCTCCTGATCGTAAGCATTTGAACTATTCAGTGTGGAATGCATTACAAGTACATGTCTAAAGATAAAAACCATTTGCCAACTTGGACGGATATATATGGCCAAAAGTGTTGCAGGATTTAATCAGAAAAACTACTTTATTATTTAAACATATACTACCCATAAATCGTACACGCGATAAAAAGAGATCGCAAAACGAATTTAACCCTTCCTATCCCATTATAAGCTTTTCCTACCGCTACACAAGCTTTCCTACAATAAGATTTTCCTTCGATTAACTCGGATCCAGTTTTAATAACGGCTTAACCGCAGGCGGTTGAATACTATCCTTAGATTTGTGTATTCTCCATTCAGTAAAAGAATATTGCAATGAGCTGGAGAAACGCTCTCCCATTTCCTTTTATTTTGGGATAATAGCGACCATCTGGATTTATCGATAAAAGAATGCTGCTTTTGCTCTTTTAGCTGCCGAATCAGTTGGCGCCAGCGATTACACTAATGTTTAACAAATAATAAGAATTTAAAGTGATGAGGGATGGGAAAAATTGCTACCGCAGTTATTGTTTCAGAGTCGATCTTGGTCGATTTTCTGAACAAAAAGAGATGTGCTCTTAGGCACTGAAATTTACCATAGGGCTAGTTCTAAAGTCATTTTGTAAATAAAACAAAAAGCTTTAGCATTATATGAATATTTTAATGAGTTACTTTACTTGAAAATAACTAGAAGCTCATACATATACAAAATATAAACAATGAATTATTGTACGTAGTCAGTGCTACGATGTGAAAAATATCAGTCGAGGCAAATTTCGACCTTGAAAAATATGACATAAATAATACTCTTAAAACTAAAGCATTACGTAAACAGTTGTAATACTATGCTAATGTATGGTTATAAACATAACCTTGAAACTATATACAGTTAAATGTCTGTTAGAGTTCCTGCGGAACAGCTGCTTATCAACTATGTTAGCTGATTTAGCTTTGATATAAAATACAACAATATACAAGCGATAATAACAGGATTAGTATTACCTTAAAGTCCACCTAAAAGCTAATATGTACACTATGACGAGTACACCATTGACGAGAAACGTTCAATGTTCAGGTTATCTTCTAACACTGGGGGAAAGTCACTTTGACAAAACACTTGCTAGGCCTATATCTAGCTTCTATGTACAATGTAGTTCTATTTCTTGCAAATAGGAATGACTGAAGTGTAGTGGTTGACTGGTATGCAGTTAGTGCATATTGGCATGACATGAATGCCTTGTGAATGCGGCTTATTGGTACACGCATGAATGATTATTAAGTATGCTACACTGGTAGCATAGGTAAGCAGAAATCCGCGTATGGGATGTAGCATTGTGATAGCTTGAGTATATTGGCAGACTAGTGCCGTTTAATCCTTATATGAGAATAAAGCATTAGTATGTATGCAGGATAGTGCAGAGTAATCCTTATATTAGAATAAGGCAAGAGTGTAGCAACCAGTGGTATACTGGTAATATAGAATGTTGAAATTCCAATGGAAGTACCATTGGGGACTGCGCAGCGCATGGCACAGCCTTTGAGAGTTAAGAGATCAGTGGGTCTCCAAAATGGCAGTAGAGCCGAAATATACCTTTTTTGTAGGCTTAGTGCAAGAGATCAGTGGGTCTCCACAATGGCAGTAGATGCCGATAAATGCCTTTTTTGTAGGCTTAGTACTAGAGATCAGTCGGTCTCCATAATGGCAGTAGATGCCCAAATATACCTTTTTGTAGGCTTTGTGAGAATGTGATTGTAAACATGTTCGTTTACTTACTTGAGATTTAGAGACTAGGCTCTATTGAGTGCGGTGTGGTTCGAGACAGGGCTCGATTGTACAACTCCCATGGATAAGACCAATTGGGACGCCATTGCTTGGCGGGAGAATAATGGCATTAAGTTTGCCAATAAATACCTTATTGTAGGCTTGATGTGACGATGATTATGCCAGGTTATCACTATATCACTTGGGTAACGAACTAGAGAGATTATGAGGTCTCAAAACGTGAAAACTTGCCGGCATGGCGGCTCGCGCCAGCCGGCTAGAAACGGGGGTGCGCTTTTTGCGACTTACATGGTCCAGGTTCAAGAGACTACTTCTTACTCAATACTGAATTCTAGAACGTGGGAACTGGAGCAACTTGGAGAAGTTGTTACCGCCCCTTCTGGTGGGAGAAGATGCACCGCTTCGGGCATTGAAAGGGCAATAATGTAAATACAGAGATATTATGTAAAAACTTAACATGACCGGTTGTCTAAATTAATATTATGAATTTTAATATAAATCCGGTTGAAATCTGCTGATTAGTTTGCATGAAATTCGAATATTAAAGATGTGAGTTTTAGGGAATTTTATTTTGAGTGAACTGGCTATCCTGTAGGATGCGCCGTGATTGGTCGACTCGGTCGCCGGGTTATAGCGGGAAACGCTATGATTGGTCAGATGAGTTTAGGATGCGCGGCCGGCTCCAAATGAGTAAAGGTGGTTACAACAGATGGCGCTAGTAATACCGCCCGGATAAAGCGGGAAGCGCTATGATTGGTCGGAGGCCGTTTGAGGACGCTTAACTTTTAGCTTTCTAGCCTGCCGACGCAGTGGATAAACGTGGTAAACAAGAGATGGCGTTAGTAGTATCGCCAAGGTATTAATTTGTTTGGAATGCGAGGACAGCGGCGTGCAATGTTAAACTGTACAAAAATTAAATCGTTAGATTTGAAGACGTGTTCAAAAATGGTTTTTGAACAGTTATGGATGTACCTTTAGTGCGGTAAGAGCTTTTATCACACTTATTCTGCGGGAGTTAATAACTTCATTAGCGCACTGGCCAAGCATATCACTTCTTGTTTATCAAGAAGAGTTTTGTATAATATACACTGATACCCTCAGAGGAAATTGTATTTTATTGATCTTTAAAATAATCCCACTACATATCACCTTTTGCCCTGGTTGCTGACTGAATGAATATTAGTTTTTCCGAGTGTTATTAATGAGTGTCATTGCGTAGTTCTCCAGGTGAATTTTTCAAATTTATTTTCATTACGTTTCTTTGTAAATTTTTATAATTGGGTCAGGACCTAATTAACCTAAATTTTATGTATTTAATTTGCTGAAATAATATTTTAAAATCTTCTTGTAAATGGTATCGAATTGCTATTAGTTGCCGCTCCATTACCTATATATAGCTTATAAAGCACAAGTTGATTAAATCTAGTATCGAAACATTAATGTAATTAAAACCCAACCCGTGTTCCACCAGCCTAATATCCAAACGCCTGCTTTGCCTGCTTCATTCGATAAACTCGGCAATTATTCCTGCTATATAACGAAGGAAGTACAATAATCGTAACAAATCATTTGCTACGATGGGATTTCTTGCGAATGTCCCGTTTCAATTTGCGAGATTAAAGTTCAATGCTTAGTCAATATATTTTGTGTGTATAATTTGGGCAAAAATCTATAAATTACTATGTACCGTTCGTGTACAAATAACGGGAATGTAAACAACCACAGCATATTATCTCTCTCAATATGTAAGGAGAACAGAGAAAGGTATTGCCATGCAGACCTGCGCCCCTACTATAGTAAAGTCTTTTCTTTTTGGCTGCTGATCACTAGGAGGCATCGGTAGGACTCTAGCTGGCTTAATCTTACGAAATAGGACCGAATCTCACTCCAAAGGAAAATACCGTGGTTGGCAAAATTGAGTATTCTTATTGAGCTTCGTTTAGTAAAAGATATCCACCAGATATGCGCACCCTGTATGGGTATAGGCGGGCTCGGCTTGCTGGCGGACCTGGTACGTGCGCTTTGTATGTGCATAGGAGGGCTCGGCTTGCTGGCGGACCAGGTAAGTGCACCCTGCATGTCTATGGGCGGTTCGGCTTGTTGGCGGACCAGATACGTGCACCCTGTGCATGCTAGATTTTGATCAGACATGGTTAAGTGATAAAATATGTTGCTCTCTGTGAGATTTTGTATTCGTCATCGGATGACTTTGACGTTCTTACAGGTACAAAATTTCTTGGTGCGAACTACTGGTTTTTTTTACCGCGAGAATTATATTTGAACCGAAAATCTAGATTATTTTTAAAGATACTGAATGCATTAAGATAAGAATGCTGAATCAGCTAATTGTTTTTGTAATTTTAGGCAGCATATCTACAATTTACAAGCATAATTTCTCCATTAACAGGGGACTAACACAGTGACGTGGGATGGAGAAACGTTCCAACGTAAGTATTGGTGTGGCCACTCTGGGCGCATATATTCATTCGAAGAAAATAAGGATGATGGGGGTAGATAAAAAGACTTACTAGACTTTTCACAATATAATTATTCCAATGTGCTACATATAAATTTGGACCGAGGCAAGCGCTGCTTCCTATGCACATATGTATTCTTTTACTGAATGGAAAATACAGCCTGAGGTTAAGCCGTTATTAAGACTGGATCCGAGTTAATCGAATGGAAATCTTATTGTAGGATCACCAGTGCAGTAGTAGGAAGAGTTTATACTGAGATAGGAAGAGTTAAATTTATTTTGCGATCTCTTTTTATCGCCTGTGTGACTTATGGTGTCAAATTAGTATGAAAACATGTAACAGATAGAGGTCAAATAAAGTCAGTTATTTCACTGTTTTGTTAGTCTGCCAAGCTAAATATAATATACTCACTCGTTTAGATACCTGCATGGTTGCCGTATGATCCTAGCCTTTTATCGAGCTGTTCCAGGGCAGATTGAGAGTTATGTAGCCAAATTAGTAAATTGATTTTCTCGGGCTGTTTCATAGGATCGATCAGGATTTATGAACCTTTTCACTGGCTTAGCACATAATCAATCAATAAATCGTACTGTATTCTGGGCATCGCTCGAGGAAACCTTCACAGTGATTGGCGTTTGCATTTCAAAACATTTAACAATTCTAACAATTCTCTTACCTTCCCGAATAATCAGCTGCTCGATGATAATATACATTAGAACAGTCTCATGGATGTCAGAGATATTGGTCTCGGAGTTTGTCGGTTATTTTCCTGAATTTAATTCATTATTTAATAAGAAAAGTTAAAAATTAAGTAAATGTTTATTTCTGATATGATAATCTTACGACTTCAGATGAGACAGCTGACTTGATAATAATTGTTGGTTGCCTGTTGAAAGGTACTCTTGGAATGTTGCTAGGTGTACATGTTTCTCTAGTGATCCTCGTGCGATTTTGATGTGTTTGTGGACCAAGCCAACAAGAAACAACATAATTTATTGATATGCTACCGTACGTTTGATGTTTGATGTTTCGCTTTCGCTTGATGTAAGCGGGCAAGATGATTTAGTGATTGCGTTGTGTTCCCTGAATTTGGCAACACCGCCCGGGTTGCTTCACAGTTGGATCCAAGAGAGACGGACGTGTTTAGGCCTGAATTATTGCGCTGCGTGTTCATACTTTTAGCATTTTTGATGACAGGAGTTTAAAATGGCCGCGGGCCGGAATGAAGTATTGAAGATGTTATTAAATTTGGTGCCAACCATCTTGTTGTATTTTACGTGTTGTCGTAGGTCAATGTGAAACTTGGCGTTCGAGATGGACGATCTTGACTTGACCTCGATCTCTTTCTTGCTAAACCCTCCAAAGAGGGGGTAGTGTGTAAGCCTGATTAAAAGTTTAAGAATTTCTAATTCGCCTTTAAGGGGATAATCTTATTTCGGGCTGAAGAAGTTGGCATAGTTACCAGTCTGGTGGAATAAATTAACTGACTGTATATTTGTTGGATTTTGTCTGAAGTCAAGATTTCTTTCAGTAACTGGCCACTTGCGGAAGATTTTGGAACGAAATATGCCATTTCCTTAGAGGTGCGTGTAGGAGAGAGCCTTGCTCCAATTAGTTGAATCTTGTTCAACATTTATTAATTCATGCAATGTCATCGAACATAAGATAACTTGGGCCTCGAGCAGGTATAGCATAAATTTATTATATTCATTACTTTTACAAGAAGTAATATCAGGGGAAATGAAGGGTACTGAATATGGATTCATGATACCATCCTCGGTATCATGTTGCAGTCAATCACTCATAGCTGGTGCCTTTGTCTTTACGGAAACTCGTATTGTATAATAGGATATATGTTGAATAATGGTTGTATATAATTTTTAATACATTTCTTTGCTGCTGTGAATTTTCGATTATAGAAGTTTTAAAGTACTATAATTGAGCTAGTGAATGATTTAATAGTAATTGCATAAATGGACAAGCTTTGATCTTGCCTAGGGTTTCAATTTTTAAAAGGGCAAATTAAAGTAAAACAGCGGATAGGTTGTTTAGTTTTTCTTGGGGCTTTTATTATGCCAATTACCTATAGGGTGATACGATATTGGTTATATGGCCTTCGCCATTTTGTCAAGGTTAGCTAAACTTCTATGGGGGGTCTTATTACTATTTTTAAATACTCTTTGTGTTGAGGGGGATCTAAAAGAGGAGGCTGTCTAAAATTGCAGTAAAAGAGTGTTTATTTAGAGCTTGTTCTCTTTTAGGGTTTTTAATTGGAGCGGGATTAAGTAGCTAACCAAGTAACTACCCGTGAGTTTGGTAGATTGTTTTTTTTTGTACCGACTGCAGCCACAGAAGTAGGGGCACTACCTTAAATTGCCACTGAGAGTTTATGGGTTCCAAGGCGCCTAGCAGCCTACGTTCAGAAGGCCGGAGGTGATATCGGCGGAGACCAGATAAGTCAAGTGTATAGATTAAGACAGATTGTGTGTGCTTCTATGTACACAGAACGCTTGTGATCTTCTACATAAAGTTATTTGCGTGTTTATAGCATTTTCAGCCTTGTATAAGATTGCGTGTTTTATTCTTTCTGCGTTGTATTAATATAATAGTTTCTGGAACTGCTGGAAAGGTATAAGCATAGCTTACCAACGCGAATCTAAATAAGTAGACCTCTGGTAGAGATACTATTTACTAGTGTGCATCGATTAATGCTCATAGTTTCATTATATTATATTTTCCTATTCTTGCAATTTAATATATATCGTTGTAAATTGTACATTATCCTTTTGACTTATTGACTATCTGGTTATAATAATTTAACATAACGGTATTTCATACTCTGAATCGTTAAGGTTTATTTATGTACAACTGCGACACGTATACCATGGTAGACGCGCATAAGGGTTAGTAGTAATAAATATTTTCGTGATGACCTTTTATTACTAGTATAATGAGACGATATATACCTTATGCATATTGTGCTTATTATCAATTTTTAACCATTTGGTATATTATATTGTTACTTCCGATATAGCCAAACGTACCTAATAATAATTGTTCTATCATTCTTATATATTTAAATAATAAATTAAATCTTGGAATACTTCTGCACAAATGTAATCGTCGATGCAATTCTTCCAATTTGACAAATGGTTTTTATCTTTGGACATACACTATTCTTGTAATACATTTCACACTGAATGGTCTAAATGATTACAATCGGGAAAATTATGTGGCCATTGATTTGTTTGAATTAACTATAGAGTGCTTATAGTAAAGAAATATCGTGAGTTTAGAGCTCTGCGAGATGAAGCACGTAATTATTCTACGGATATAGCTGGCTCGTTTTAGTTATTATACGATATAATGCGTAAATGCTAGATGTCGTTACTTGCATTGGTTTTTCTTAACTGCCGATTAGTAAGAGATTAGCGACTCTTGCCATAAACTTATACAATCTGCACTTGTTGTGGCATAGGTGTTCAGGACAAGTTCTAGTTTTCTTGAAGGCGAATGAACTGTTACTTTGCCTAATTTTGGGAACTTGAAACGTAAAAGCTTTTTCATCCTGATTAACTAAACCGCATTCGAAAAGGTCCTATATAGTCCCAAGGCTACATTAAAAGTGTGTGACAGTCAGTTTTTATCACTAATTCTAGCCTGTTGAGTTAGAGAATTGTAGGGATGCCAAGGTATGATTCAGGTCCCCGCGTGCAGTTAGATATTTAAATCCTATATTTCATTCCATTATAGATTTTTTCCTGCGCATTCGCCATAACCTCTGTCGTTTAACGCACCGTATGTTGAGGAATCCATTTTCATTGTTCCGCTTTGAAAGGCCGCGATGTTAAGGTTCTTGCGCCTGTTATCGCGTTGCGAGTGCGCGCGGTTCCATTGTGGTTTTCCGAGGAGGAAGGTGGCCTTCGAGTCAGCATTCCTAGGTTGTTATCGGTTTTAAATCTTAGTTGATCTCAGGCATAATAGTTCTACCTTGATTAATATATTCAATAAATAATATGTAGAAGAAGTAACAAATATATTTCTTCATATTAAATTACTGTTTTAGTATCAATATGATTAAATAAAGAAATATAAAAATGAAAAGTATGTCATACCACATTGAGTTGTGCCTGCATATAGGGATATGACTTTAACTGAAATATCTACTCCAATGGGAAATTTTAATAAAAAGATTAATAAAAATTTATATTTCTGCGAATTTGTAGGGCTCATTATAATTTTTCTAAGCGATTTCCACTTCAAGAAATTCGCATGAACAATTTTATTTTTATTGTATTAAATACATATTTCGGTTGTAAGCAATTTTTATCGAAACGATTGTAATAATCCACATTTTGTAATTACATAAACTTACTCTAAAGTTAGTTTTAAAGGATAGGTAATAAAATATCTATGATTGATATTAATGGACCGCGCGCTACTGATCAGCTTCTATAAGATAAGTGGAACCATTATTTCACCTATGATTTTCACGAAGATCTTCAGATAATTTTTTCGTTTGTTTTGGTAGTGAATTTTGATCCAAAATTGATTCAACATTAAATACCAGTATATTGACAGCTTCTCTTTTAAATTCATGATGATGGACGTTCGCATATAACAACTTTTCAATTTATTTAAACTAAATGCCCTTTACTGGCTGCCCATTTTCTTCGAGTGATTGTTTCTGTACTTCTAATTAAACTTTCATGGCATA
>JAEQML010077515.1:0-12855 GCA_016904865.1 Pissodes strobi | reverse complement strand
AAATTTTATCCATATGCCGACGTTTTTATCACGTCACACTGACGTGATATGTCTTGACATTGGCATTTTACATGGTAACTTTTTTTATGGCAGTGGCACACACAGTAAAGGGCGATGCTATGGTGCTCGTCGAGCAATGTGTGCGCGAAGATGTTGATTGACACGGTTCTTGAATAGTTGTAGGTTGTAATTGGGGGGAAACAGATGTCCTGGGAGTAAGTTTCACAGTGATGCAGTGCGCCAGACAAAGGAGTTCTTGTAATGCGATGTTCTAGGTGTTTTCAGTCGCACGACGAACTGCCGTCTGTCGTGACTGTCTGACAAGCGTTGCCAGGGGCGAGATGATGCGGGCCAAACCCTGGGAACATCTGCCGTGATAGTATCTGTAAAACAGGAACATCTCGGCCACATGTCTGCGGTGTTCAAGACTATCCAGATTCAGAGTTAACTCCGGGTCGTCGACGAGACGCACAGCTCTCTTCTGAATGAAATCCAGCAGCTTTAGGGAGCGATTTGGTGTGCCACCTCAGATGTGTGAGCAATATTCTAAGCACGGTCTTATTTACGCTTTGTAGAGCAAGAGCAACTGCTGCGGTTTATACAGTTTTTTTGTTGCGAAATAACGCACCAAGCTTCTGGGAGGCTGATTTTGCGATGTTAGCAACGTGGTCATGCCAGCACATATTGCTGTTGACCGAGACACCCAGCAGTCCGATTGACGAGGATAAAGGAATGGTCGATCCTGCCATACTGATGTCAGGGCCCGCCGTATTGGCCCTCTTGGTAAACGTGGCTGCTTGGGTCTTTGCTGCATTTAACTGGACCAAATTTATGTCGCCCCAAGTTTGAACTTTCTCCAGGTCTTGATTAATTGCTGTTATCTGCTCCTGTCTGCGGTGATAAGACTGAGTTGCTGGTAAAGGTTTTTCTGTTAGACAAGGGTACTGTCATCTGCAAAACTGTAAACAGGATTATTCGTTTCGGTCAGCAGATCATTAATATCGATGAGGAACAGAGTTGGTGAAAGAATTGCGCCCTGAGACACGCCCGCGTTACCGGTGAATGTGTCTGAGATGTGTCCATCAACTGCAACGTGCAGAGATCGGTTCTTAAGGAAACTGGCAAGCCAACTTCAGAGAGTCTGGCAGTCCGAAGGACGGCAGTTTGTTGAGCAGTCCGTCATGCCAAACTCTGTCGAATTCCTTCGAAATATCCATCGCGATCGCTCGAGACTCTCCGTAGTTCTCATTTGCCCTACTCCATATATGAGTGAGATAGGCCAATATATCTCCTGTCGATCTCTCTTTGCGAAAGCCGTATTGATTATCGCTGATTATTCTGTTGTTCTCGAGGTGCTTGATTAGTTGCTGATTGACTACACAATCCATGACTGAAGATTATTGGAAGCAAGGCAATAGTTTGAGGGCCTGGTTTTCTTACCTTTTTTGGAACAGGCTACACTCGAGCGACTTTCCAAGAAGATGGGTAAATCCCTTTTCCGTAAGACAGAGAAAAAAGCCTGGAAAAACGGGTCTTACTTCGTTGGCGCAATTCTTTAACACAATGGCAGGTATGTCGTCCGGTCCTGATGCCTTTTGCCAAAGAATATTCTACTACGATTTTTGCGTATCTAGTTCTTTAAGGATTTTACGAATATCACGGTGATGAAACTTGACTTCTGCCATGGTAGTGTTGATGTTCGATATGGTGGGGAGAGCCTTGCCTTGGGGGACGTCTAAGGTAGAGTGCGATGAAAACATTTTGGCGAGCATGTTTGCTTTTTCCTTGGCTGTAGTCGCCGTGATGCCACGTTCGTCTGTCAAAGGCGGTGGGAGAGACGTTTTTGTAGTTATTGCTTACTGCATTTGCTACGGACCAGAAATTCCTGGAGCCACTGCAAAAGTTTATTCCTGATCCTTTGATTGTGTTTGTTCTTAGTTTCATCGATCAGACGTTTGCATGCGTTTCTCGCTTCGACAAAATAATTGCAATTTCCAGCGGTCTGATTTTGCTGCAGGCTTGCTGTTTCCTACCTACAGCCCTTTCGCATCTTCTGTCAAACTAGGGCTTTCCTTTTGACGGTAACTTGATGGAATTTGGGATGTAGGCTTCCATTCCTGAGGAGATCACTTGCGTGATCTCTTCGCAGTGCCATGGCAGACGTCGAGCCACGGAAAATCTAGATCTTAGATCGTCCCAGTGTGCAGAATTGTAATGCCAGAATTTGCGAGACAATGATGGATCCTTCTGTAGAAGTGGCATTTCACAAACCGTTGTAATAGGTTTGTGGTCGGAAGTACCTAATGGCGAACCAACTGTAATAGTGTACTGATCAGGATTGGTGGTTAGAAAAAGATCCAGGAGGGTGGCGAATTCGCCCCTCTAGCTCTCTGAGATCCGAGTTGGTTCGTCTACATGTTGAGTAAGCCCGCAGCTGATGGCAAATGATTCAGCTTCTCTACATTCGTTGTCGGTCTTTTGATGTTTGAGCCAGTTGGTGTTGTGGGCATTGAAGTCTCCCAGAACGATTCTTTCGGAATTGGGGTGATCGACCTGTATTGAGTCAAAATTGGTAGCTAGTGTTGTAAAACAGCTTTGGTAGGCTCTATCGCTCGGAGGGCGATAGAGACAACATATAAACTTGGTTAATCCCTTGGCGGTGAACTTGAGCCACATGACGTCAAGGTTGTTCGGTTCGAGGGTTTCCTCGCGGTAACATGAAAGGTCGCTTCGGACAAAAAGGCATATTCTAAACTTATGTCTAAATCGGGTATGTAAGTCGTAACCAAGATAGGGGTAGTTTACTGTAGAACATACTTGTGTTCCTGTAAGGGCTAGTATGTGTGATCTATTTGCTTGTAGATGTTAGTGTACCGAATTTATGTTTGTATTTAGGCCTCTTATGTTGCAGAAACCTATTCTAAATTGGTTCGGTATCTTTGTTGTCTGTGAAATGCGGAATGAAAGGCTCCCAGGGCCACCCAGCGCCCGGAGATCCTGGAAACACCATCATGTCCATATAGCGGAACGTGATTCGTGCAAACCACTTACCACTTCTGATGGGGTGGTCTTTCACCGGACGATGCGAGTAGGCGTATGCATCTACCACTTAGGGCCGCTTCCATCGGCCCCAGACTCAATTCTTTGGTGGTCCCTAGTCTGACAGGGGTAAGAATCCCACTAAGCAAAAAAACATCGCATTTCGTTACATATTTGTTTTTCCGTTACATTGTTACGTTATACAAAAAGAATTTTTTCTACAGCCGCGCGCAAAATAACTAAATACTAAATTCAAATGAAATCGCAAAATCAACTAATGCCGTGGATCCTTATTTTGCGCTCTAGCGCGAACATGGAAAAGGAAATTCTCGCTTTTTCCGTCTAGTGTGCTGAATGGTCATGGAAACCGAAGATAAATAAATGACAGTCGTGCGTTTGTTACAGTTTGTTGCTGGCAATCCTGTTCTAAATATGCCCGAAGCCCAAACATAATATGTCAAAACTGACAGTCATTCGCAAATTTCAGAATAAGTATAGAGAAAAATGTGCATTTAATTTTAAAAAATGCGGCTGTAGAAAAAGTTCTGTGTGTTTTTCGAGCGCAAAGTAAGATTGCCGTTTTCGAAAGATTACTGCGCTCCGCTACGCGTCGCGCAGTAACATTCTTTCTCAAGCGGCAATCCGTTACTTTGCGCTCTAAATACACAAATAACTATTTTACGGCGCCATTTCATAGTCAGATAATGTCCGCCAACATAACAAAATCGCAGTTCCGTTAATAAATAAACATTTTTGTTTCGAAACTGCAACGAATTGGTTTCGTTTATGAGATGTTTTCATAACAGACTTTTCAAAATAGTATAATTATGTTACTTATAAAACGTTCTTGTTTTGGAACTGTAACATACCGGTTTCGTTTTAAAAAGGGACTAAATTCAGGAAAATGTAATATTTTTGCAAGCCGTTAAACGTAATTTTTTATCCGATCGGACGAAAAACGACACCTTTCCGATGTGTTTTCTCACCGCAAAAGTCATAATTCCAGTATATTGTATTCGTTGCTTGGCAACATGCAATATAACTGTACAAGAATAGAAAATAACTGTCCGGGAATATAACATTCCCGTCCTAGGCCGGGAATGTAACATTTCTGTCATATTCAAACGCCTTGTTTGTCAGATCTTACGTCTATCAAAAGTAACATTTAGCTGTAGTTTCCGTAGCTACGTAATAAACTTCAAGCTCGCTCGATTCAAAACTTGATATTATGTTGAGTTTAAATTTAAAACACCGTTTTATTTAGAGTAATATTTGGCTCTATTTATATAAGTACGTATTCTAATTAATTTCGATCGGGTAAAAAACAGTATGTGGAACTCGTAGGAAAAGCACATTCCTGGACTCCTGTGCTACTGGCCTCGGCTGCGCCTCGTCCAGCAACTACCACAGTCGTCCAGGAATGTTTTGCTTTTCCTCCTAGTTACACAATATACTAATTTCGTACTGTAAATTAGGCATATAACACTTGTAGTACCGAGACAGCAAAACTTACATGGATAAATGCGACTCTAAAATGCCGATTTTGAAACAATTTCTATGGAAATTCTGTGGAAATTTCTATAGAAATTCTGCCAGAATTGACACTTTAAAGCCGCCTTGATCCATATATTTTTTGTTTTCTTCCTGGGGATACCTACTATCAAATAAAAAAAATCATAATTAAATAGGTAACAAGGTAATTTATTAATAAAAAAACAAAACATTTCATTTTTAAAAACTTAAAAAAAACTTCTGGCAACCAAGCCTGGAACAAAATATAAATTGTATTATAATGTAATAATGCTACAATAATAATTAAAATTTCATAGTAACGTTTTTTTCCAAAATATGCTGAGTTTACCGACACAAAAAAGAGCAAGGCAGAAAATCACTTATTTTAAAAATAATTTTCTTATTTTATGTATGGTTAATATTAAAGTTAGTGTCAAATGATAGCTTATGAAAAGTTAAAAGAAAAATGTTCAAATCGTTTTGCTCAATCTCAAACTGTTTAGATTTTATATAGGCTGTCCAAGTTACAAAATGTCAATTTTCATCTATCAATATTTAAAAAACAATTGAAAATAGGCAGAGGACATTATATATAAAATGTGTGTAAAATTTTTAGTGGAATTCAAAAATACAATAATATACAGGGTATTCTATTTAAAACATCAAAGTGTTGCCACATTTAGCCAAGCAGCGGCAACGTCGCAATGTTAAAAATATTTTTAGTAGATGCACACTTTTAAATCAAAAAAACTTTTGTATTTAAATTGTTTTTCTAACTTTCTCCGTTTACCATCTATCGAAGAATCCCTCACTAAATGGAGACCCGGTATAAGTCTTATATGGGAGCCTGGGGTAATAAAAACATAGGGAAATAAGAACCAGGGTAGATTTTTCATCTCAAAACAAGCCTAAAAATTTTGGAAAAATATTTAAATGGTTCTTAACTGCCATATTTATATCCAAAATAATGTATCCTCCATATTATAGAATTGCTCATTTTTATTATTGCTATTTCAGAGTTGCAAAATTTAGATGGTGCATAATTAATTATAAGTTTGTTATATTGTAATATATCTTTTTTCTTGTATGCAAGTGTTAATATTAAAGATTGTTGATGATAACAGGAGTCTATTGTGAATATATATATATACTTTTTTAATTTGTGGAAATGGACCTATCGGTAATAAGAACTTAGCAAAATTCAACAAAACTATAGTTTTTCTTATAACTTATACATGGAATTACTTACCATGCTTGTGAGGAAAAAGGAAATAAAAGCTTTATTTTTTATGGACCCATAAAAATGGGGACATAAACTTTCCACATGAATAAGCTTCATCTTATTCGATCTGTGTATAAAATGTTCTAAAAAGAAATCGAAAATATGGAGCCATAAGCCATGTAAACATATTTTGACAAAAACAATCTCTTCTTAAGATTTTTTTAAAGTTATTTTTCTCAACCTATATCATCAACATAAATTTAAAACTAAATATTTCAAACAAAAAATGAAATTTAGTGAAAAATAAAATGGACATCATTGCAATTTTAAGATGTTGTTAGTTTTTGTTATAGATCTTTTCTTAAAACTGTTTATACACATATTAAAAGTTACATATAAACCATCTCATTGACTGCTATAGTTTTCTAAATAAATAATTAAATGATTAACAACCAAATATGATTTTTATTTTTTAACAGCTAATACGTTTTGAACAGTTTGAGCCACTTTTCAGATTTTTGGAGTGTAATAAGAACATTAAATTTGTTCCTATTACCCGTGGCGCCTTCATATAGCAAACGCGTAGCGTAATATAAAGAATGTTCTTATTAACAATAAGAGGGTAATAAGAACATCGTGGTGGGTTAATAAGAACTTAGATGGTTTCATTGTCTTAAATAGGATTATTCAGACCATGGGATTTTTTGGCTCACAAATAATCATATTACCTTGCAGTTTTACGGATACTTTCATATTACGCTTATGTCTTTTAATTAATATTAAAAGTAAAACCATCAAAATTTTAAACCTATCATTACCCCAGGCTCCTCTACCTAAAAACATTTTTTTTCTACAGCTGCGCGCAAAATAAGTAAATACTAAATTCAAATGAAATCGCAAAATCGACGAATGCCGTGGATCCTTATTTTGCGCTCTAGCGCGAACATGGAAAAGGAAATTCTCACTTTTTCCGTCTAGTGTGCTGAATGGTCATGGAAACCGAAGATAATAAATAAATGACAGTCGTGCGTTTGTTACAGTTTGTTGCTGGCACTCCTGTTCTAAATATGCCCGAAGCCCGAACATAATATGTCAAAACTGACAGTCATTTGCAAATTTCAGAGTAAGTATAGAGAAAAATGAGCATTTAATTTTAAAAAATGCGGCTGTAGAAAAAGTTCTGTGTGTTTTTCGAGCGCAAAGTAAGATTGCCGTTTTCGAAAGATTACTGCGCTCCGCTACGCGTCGCGCAGTAACATTCTTTCTCAAGCGGCAATCCGTTACTTTGCGCTCTAAATACACAAATAACTATTTTCTACAGCCGCGCGCAAAATAACTAAATTCAAATGAAATCGCAAAATCGACGAATGCCGTGGATCCTTATTTTGCGCTCTAGCGCGAACATGGAAAAGGAAATTCTCACTTTTTCCGTCTAGTGTGCTATGAATGGTCATGGAAACCGAAGAAAAATAAATCACAGTCGTGCGTTTGTTACAGTTTGTTGCTGGCACTCCTGTTCTAAATATGCCCGAAGCCCGAACATAAATGTCAAAACTGACAGTCATTTGCAAATTTCGGAATAAGTATAGAGAAAAATGTGAATTTAATTTTTTTAAATGCGGCTGTAGAAAAAGTTCTGTGTGTTTTTCGAGCGCAAAGTAAGATTGCCGTTTTCGAAACATTCTTTCTCAAGCGGCAATCCATTACTTTGCGCTCTAAATACACAAATAACTATTTTACATAAACAAAATTGACAAAGTTATTTTTTTTCCTTTGCTCTATGCATCCACTTTTTGATGCTTGTTTCAATGTCCGTTTTAGTGGAATCCTTAAATTGTTAGAAAACAGCATCTGAAAAAAGATATAAAATAGTAATTAACATCAATAGGTATATAGGCTGATAAGTGGCAAATAAAATATAAGGCTTTTGTTTGTGTATAATAAAAGCCGAATCTGTTATTTGCAATTATTATCGCCCTTGCTTTTGTTCCAAATTTTCCGTTACTTTTGTTTGTCATATTTGACAACCAGGCATTTTAAATGGGAATCTCAAAATCAAGTATGCTGTAGGTAAAATTTGACGTTATCTAGGCCATCCAAAAAGGCTTAAATAGAACTTTAAAGGGGACTACAACCTAAGACTACTTACTTAAAAAGACAAAGTCTGTCATTCATAATTTTCTAGAAAACTGCATCGTAAACCACAGACTGTGATGTGCGTATTTATCAATGAAACTGTGGTACGGAAAGTGGTTAGTGGGTAAACAAACATAGGCGTAGCATTTTTATTTTCCCTAATATTTTTTCTTTCACAAAAATTCAATCGATTACGCAAAAACTAAAAATGGGAATTTGTGGGTCGTTTATAGAGTTCGATTCTTAAATTAAATTTGGATATTGAAATATTGGGTAATTTGAGACCGACAATTTTCAAGTTTGGAAACGAATTTTTTAGCACATAATATAAATTTGATTGTCTTGAGCAGGGATGCTATTGAAATGTATTGAAAAGTCTTTATTAATATTTTAGATTTAGAGGGATATTAAATTATAAAAGATTAAAAGTCAATAAAGTTCCATCACCATACCTCCAATTTTTTGTTCATACTGATTGGGTATCAAAACGTATGAAAAAAAGGTATCGACAATTTCGAACACCAAAACTCTGGCACGCGTAGCCACAGAATTGATTATAACGTATCGAAACCGGTTTAAATGACTAAAATAAATTGGAGCTAACTGAAAATATCCGAAAGTTGTTTGAATGACTAACCAAAAGTAACAAAAAGCACCAAAACGGGCTAAAACGTATAGGAACAGATTAAAAATATGGAAGTAAGTTAAAACTAACCCAAATAAACTGAATTTTGGCGACTAACCAACACTAACCAAAAACATTAAAATTGGTCATAATTAAGGTATCGGAACCGGTTCAAATGACTAAAATAAATTGGAACTAACTCAAAGTAACCGAAAGGTGATTGAATGACTATAACCAAAATTAACTAAAAGAAGCAAAACCTATCAGAACACATTAAAAATGTTAAAGTAAATTAAAACTAACCCAAATTAACCGAATTTTGCCGATTAACCAAAACTAACCAAAAACGTTAAAATTGCTTATAGCGTACCGGCACCGGATCAAATGACTAAAATATATTAAAATCAACTGAAATTTACCGAATGTTGATTGAACGAATAACCAAAAGCACCAAAAAGAGGTAAAACATATTGAAACAGATTAAAAATATTAAAGTAAGTTGAAACCAACCCAAAATATCCGAATTTTAGCGACTAGCTAAAATTAAACAAAGACATTTAAATTGGTTATAATAACGTAGCGGAATCGGTTCAAATATCTAAAATAAATCGGAACTAACTGAGAGTAACCGAAAGTTGATTGAATGACTAACTAAAACTAACTAAAAGTAACTAAAACACCCCAAAACGGGCTAGAACGTGTTAGAACAGATTAAAAATGTTAAAGTAAGTTAAAACTGATACAAATTAACCAAATTTTCGCGACTAACCAAAACTAACCAAAAACATTAAAATTGTTTATAACGTACCGGTTACCGGTTCAAATGACTACAATATATTAAAACTAACTTAACTTTAACGAAAGTTGATTGAACGACTAACCAAAACGCCAAAAAGGGCTAAAACGTAATATCGGAAAAGATTAAAAATATTAAACTAAGTTGAAACTAACCCAAATTAACAGAATTTTGGCGACTAACTAAAATTAACCAAAAACATTTAAATTGGTTATAATAACGTGTCGGAACCAATTCAAATGACTAAAATAAATTGGAACTAACTGAAAGTAATCGAAAGTTGACTGAATGACTAACCAAAAGTGAATAAATAAACCAAACGGGCTAAAAGATATCAGAACAGATTAAAAATGTTAAAGTAAGTTAAAACTAATCCAATTTTGGCGACTAACCAAAACCAACCAAAAACATTAAAATTGCATATATGTATAACGTACTGGAACCAGTTTAAATGACTAATATATATTAAAACTAACTGAACTTTACCGGTAGTTGATTGAACGACTAACCAAAACTAATTAAAAGTAACCAAAAGTATCAAAAAGGGCGAAAACGTATCGGAACATTAAAAATATTAAAGTACCTCGAAACTAACCCAAATTTACCGAATTTTGGCGACTAACTAAAATTAGTCAAAAACATTTAAGTCGGTGATAACGTACCGGAACCAGGTCAAATGACTAAAATAAATTACAACTAACTGAAAGTAACCGAGAGTTGATTGAATGACTAACTTAAACTAACCAAAAGCGCCAAAACGGGCTAAAACGTACCGGAATAGGTTACAAAAATTAAAGTAAGTTAAAACCAACCAAAACGAACCGAATTTTGGGGACTAATCAAAAATCTTAAATTTGATTATAACGTATTGGAGTCGGTTCAAATGGCAAAAATAAATTTGAACTAACTGAAACTAACCGAAAGTTGTTTGAACGACTATCCGAAAATGACTAAAATAACCAGAGGCACCAAAAGTGGCTAAAACGAATCGGAACAGGTTAAAAATATTACAGTAATGTTATAGCTAATTATATACCTATTATTAATATATTTTCCTACCTACAAGTGGAGGGTAATTTTTTTAAGTCTTCATATCTGCACCTTTCTTTATTTATTTATTTTTTAATTATGATAATCTTTAATATTAATCTAAAAATGCATTTCTTTAATTAAAAATATTATTAAACACTCGTAAATATACAAAATATTTACTTTTTTAAACTCTGTTTTTAAAAACTATTTGAATTGTAACGCATATCACATTTTTGCTTTTCCATTTATCATTTTCAATGTCCCCCCGGTTGCATCTTTGCGAAGGACTGTGAATTTTAATTAAGACAGCTTTTGCAAGTAAACTTCTAACTCTTGGTTTATGACAAAATTCATGCTTTTTAAGTTTCATAATGTATCCTGATTTTAAAATAATTTCTTAACACTAATTTATTAATTCGGTTCCATGGCAATTTAACGGGTCATCTTCATATATATGGTCCTCAAACCAGTCCAGTAAAAGTTGATGGCAAGGTTTTAAAAGTATTTATAAGCAGTAGCAGTTTTCAGAAGTGTGGTTATAATGCGCGCACCACAAGCCTAGGACTCGTCAGGCGGTAGGACTCGTGTAGACCATTAAGACGAAAATATCAATTATGCTAGATCAGTTTTATTTTTGATTTGCAGTTATAATAAACTTGTAAAGTGTTATTAGAAGCTAACTGTCATCTACTTGTACTTGAACTAGAAACACATGCATTATTTTATTGTTTTGTATGGCCCTCGTGGGACGTCAATGAAATATGAAATGACATTTAATACTCACCGATGAAACAAAAGTTTTGGAAAATTCCGACTTGTTTTCTTGCAAACTCTACAATGATGAACCATGATAAAGTATTAAACACTAATTTGCCACAAAAAGTCTTACAAAGCACGAAAGAACACCACCCGATATAAGTAAAGTGACCATAATTCTAAGACCTCAATGCAGGACGTTACATAATTATGAAAATAAGTGCCAACATTTTTTTTTTGGAGCGGTGTGTGTTTACTGTGTTCTAACATTCGCTTCTATACACAGGAATATTCCTTCGGCTTCCTGGCTTCCGCATGCGCAGAGTACGAGTGGCCGAAGCAATACTTCAATAATTACCGTTTTTACGGTGCAGCGAACTCTCTTTCCAGCGGTCTAGTGGTGTAGTGGTCAAAGCATCTGCCTGTCATGCGGGTGGCTTGGGTTCGATTCCCGTCGAGCAATGCATGTTTTTTTCTACTTTTTTTTAAAGATTGTTTGCTTTTTTTTTTATTTGGGTTAGTTTCAGTTAGTTTTGTTTGGTTGCGCCCCGTAGCGAGCAGAGGGCCATGTGTGAAGTCCTAGACGCTTGTAAACGAACGCAACCGTACTATGCGCATGCGGAAGCCAGGAACCCAAAGTAATATTCCTGTGTGTAGATACGAGTTGTTTTAACCACCTTCGCCATTTATCGAAAAAATAATAACGGGTTACTGACAGGCGAGTTTTGGACTAGGATGGGTTTTTGTCGCACTATCTAGGAATGGACAAAAATAGTAATGCGGTGATATTTAAGATTCTTATTTTTCCATAAATATAGTAGAGTATAAGCAATTAGCTGATTTTGTAGTCATTTTGTGCATGCCGCATACTACAAAAGAGAATTGCAGGACATTTTGCAGGACGCTTGCTTTCTCTGGACAGAGTCTATGAATGCTTGACTGTCCTGCCCAATGCAGGACGTCTGGTCACTTTAGATATAAGATTTAAAATATGCCGTTTTACTACTAGTACGCCATCCATGCAACCGAGACTGTTGCGCGGCATTGCCACTTTTATTTATAAAAATTCCCCGCATCCTTGATGACAATATTTCAAATTCTAAAGTAGGTAATTATGTATGTTTGTTTGGCAATTAACGTAGATTTAAATTAGGTATTTATAAAATAACAAATGTAACATGGTGCAATAAATTTAAAATAGAAGTGCCATTTAAAAACAAAATATACCTAATTGAGAGTTAAATTCACTGATTAATAAGGAAATATGGCAAACTTGCTCTTGTACCACAGTATGAGTTAGAATGCGATCTAATTTTGGGGTACATGCAAAAAGTAAATAAATGTATCTTTATATTTTATTTTATCTAATACTACAACCATGATGTTGCCCTACGTTTTTTTTTATTGGAATTACCATTTTATACCAAAAATCATTATATACAACAAAAAATATTCCTGTTGGATAATTATTGACGCCATATTAAATTTGGATTTTTGACAATAAATTATTGACACGTTGCGATTCCCTAATTTTGTGAAGTTTCTCTAAAATGAAATAAATATAGTAAAGGAACTATAAAATAGGAAGGTAATATAAAACAGATTAAAACAAAAACATGGTACCAAGTTTATGTACGTACCTATAACAAATAATATACCTATAACCTTTACTCAAACAACGCTCTAACTAATAAATAACTCACCCTCCGCTATTTAATATCTAAAAAACTAATAAAA
>JAEQML010077514.1:0-12855 GCA_016904865.1 Pissodes strobi | reverse complement strand
TTTTCCTATACACACTTCTTGAAAAATGTTCAGAAACGAGAGAACAAAAAAAAATTAATAAAAATATACAGGTTCTGTCACTTGAAAAATTAGTTGGTACTTGTACCGCTTTTTTTGCAATACCATGTATAAAATCCTTTATAGTAAAAAAACGCAACCAAAAAACAGAATCGACGTGTCCGAGCGCTTTTGCGAAAAGTTGTTCTCTAAATGTAAAATGAATTTATTCCAAACCATGTGACGTCACTGTACATATATGACTTTTTCAGCCTAGCCGAAAAAAAATCAGAAGGTTTGCAATGTTTTTTGGAAAAAATAGTTGTTGCCAATGGCATATACAGAAAATCAGATTTTTAGATGCAAAATTTTTCACAAACATAGATTTATGAAAATACAGTTCAACTAATCCAAACCTAACCTAAAAAAACAATCCGATTCTCATTGAGTTTTAGCCATATTTACGTTGGTTCGAAAAGATATTTTCATGATTTGTCAATAAATATAAACTTGCTTTTCAGATACTTACATGATATTTTATCGAGAACACAGAGATAAACACTGAAAAAAACCGAAAACTTATAAAAACACCCTGCTCTCAAAATTCACATGTTCCTAGAGAGCCTCTGGGAAAAATACTTCCCACCTTTCAAATTCGTCCGCCACTATTAGCAGGTGCGTGACATCTGCTGAATATAGAGGATGTAGTGGGGGTGCCGACGTTGCTACGCGATAAACGGGCAATTATTGTCCCGCAGAAACATAAGGGGGTCTCGCAATAGTAGGTGGGAAGTTATTCTCCTAGTACCACTTAAAGGGTTAAATACAGAACCACACTAGAGCGGCGATATTTCTGCACATTTACCAATATATTCCAGATCCAGTCAAAGCTACTTGTTCTATTATCCAAAAGAATGCCATCTCATGAAAAAGATATTAGATTTGAAACAACAAAATTTTTATTGATGTAGATAATTAATCAGAAATGACATCAACTCATTTTATAGGGTCGTAATTAGATATCTTGCATCGATGACCAGATGCTGGTCATTTAACTATAGCAAAACTCTTTCCATGATCCCATGTAAAGGACAATAATTGCTGGCGATTTTTAAGAACTGTAGACTAAGGTGAAATTAAAACGGGTATGTTGCATGGATACTCGATTTTAATCAACTTTTACGAATCATAATTCTATTTGATCTTGAATCATTGCTAGAAAAAGCTGCGGCAACGCCCTCTGACTGACCATTAATATCTCGATTATTTTGCACAATAATCAATAAATAAATCCGAATTTCGCCCTCGATTAGAAAGCGTAATCAAAATTTTATCGTTCTTATTTTTATGCATTTGTAGTATGGAATATGTCAAACACACGTTGGTGTGTGCGAAACGGAAACGGCGAATGGTCGACAAATTAGTGGCTACAGCCCCTGCCATTAAAAAGGGCAATGTGTGAACAAACTCTGCGTTGATGGCCTACAATTAGAAGAGGGTGGTGCAAAAAAAAGCTAAATAAAGTGTATAGGTGACCTGAAATAACATAGACAAAGAGCAAATAACAGCGTTTATTTAATTGTATGTAAATATGCATCTCTTCTTTGTAAAGAGACCATGTTTTATGCATTGAACAATAACAAAACGAATTCAATTACAGATTACTCAATTATTTTCCTAACCAAAACTGACCAAATGTTATGCAGCCATAAAATTATTTCCCTGCAAAATACTGAAGGAGGCCTAGAGTTAGTGGAACGAAGGAAGGTGGATTTAGCGATAAAATGACGTTTGCTTTAGCCTTTTCGGAGAATGTTTAACTCATTAAATGTCAATTAATTTAATTAACTAAAGCAAAATGTTTAATTCCATTTCAGCCTGCTTATGCCATATGATTATATGCGCAGTATCGTTATTATGATGGGTATTGTACTATTCTTCTAAGTGTTTGATGGATAGACACTGATGATGGCTTAACCAGGCCGGTGGGATCGGATATCCCGTGGGATGAAAGGGTGCAGTTATACACTTACTAGTTGGTAGAACACTGGTGACTAAGGTTGTGCCGCGACGAAGAGTGGAAGGACCCGAGGTGAGGCATGGGATGGAGTTGTACAGACAGCCCCGGCTCGTGCCAGAAGCCGAGGGTTAGAAACCCTTGGGCGGGATATGGCTAGGGTTAAGATTACTTTTAAGAAGAACCACCACAGAAAGAACCACCCCTTCTAATCTTTATCCTTTACCCATTTTTACCTAGTCTCTCACTCACATATGTTTCATGATGTCATGTAAGATACGGCGCAGCAACTTTCATTTCCAGTACTAGTGAACCATACATTTTCCCTGTCAATTCGCTGAGGGTTGAAACATATCTTAGATAATTAAAATACATATTTAACTGTTGCAGCAATATTTATTGAGCTCTCGGTGATCAATGGATAAAGTTCCTCGGTATAAGTTTGCTTTCCAAAATGTAGTGGTTCTATCATATTACTTTAAAATGTTGTGGCTTTTTTGTCAATTTACCATACCATACATGTTACCTTATACGGTGATAAATCAAGCAAGACAATGGCAAGCACAATTTTGTTAAGCAAATGGATAGAGGTTGATTGAGTGATGTGTTATATCACAGTTTGAAGCAGGTTATACTCTTATGGGGTAATGTAACCAAACAGAATTGAGTGACAACTCTGCGAATGATCCTGTTTCTTGTTATGATTATTATAGTTTCTCTCCTGATGCTTTAAATATTTTGGAATGAGGCGATGATTTTGTAAATTTTGGCCTCCGGATGTTGACGACCTTATCGAAGAAGATAAATTCAACAAATATTCTAGTATTTCTGTAAATATGCCAAATGATGTCGCCATAGAAATTCATATTATGAACATTAGGATAGCAATGAAGGCGAGGTGCTTAGCAACATACAAATATCGTTAAATATTGCTTGACTGCAAATGGTGATAGTTTACGGGAATTTACTCCACATAAGGCAAACGTTAGAGCATAAGACGCTTTAGCCTCAATTCAAATTTTTGGTATCATTTATTGATGGTTCCAATGTAAAATATATCATTGAACAAACCCTTCTATGCTTCTTAAACCGTGCTTCTTTTACTTGACCTCAAAACTTATTTGCTCAAAGTCATTTTAATCGGCATATTTTTTTTTGTTTTGCTTGCAAATCTGAAATCCCAAATATTTACTGTAAATTTTCCCCACCAAAAAGATATGGCATCAAAAATAATTAAGATACATGATAAAAAATCATAACTGCATGTTTTTTTTTGCCTAAGCTCTGAGCCGCCATATGAATATTGAAATAAACCTCTTGCTTTCTTTTATAGCTTTATTTCTCAGCTTGCATCTGCTTTTTGAATTTTGTATCCGCCTTAATTAGTAAGAAAATTATAACGATTTCAAAATTAAGCTAATTAAAAAAATGCAAAAGTTAATAAAATTCTTGCTTTAATATTAACAGATGCATCGGAAACAAATTTGGCAAATTAAAATATGTCGGTTATTTCTTTTTTATGGAACAGGCATATTTTAAGAGAGGATCGCTGTCTCCAACGCATGGCGGTGGTGGACGAGAACGAGAGACAAATCCCAGAATGGATAAATATATTTTAAATTTAGCATGCCGAGAAAGAATCACTGATGCAATATGACAATCAAATTTAGTTCAAAAAGTACATGTTCTTATTTTTGTATAAGAAGTAATAAGATAAAGTATTCATGAAGTATCCGAGTTCGAAGACCAAAAAAGTACCTGTTATCGATACTTGAACATAGAATAACAAGATTTACTTTTGCCATAAACTGTGTCAACTGGTTATCAGACTGTTTACTTAATGAAGAATGACGGTTCCTTTACACCAAAAATAATGGAAGAACATGAGTATAAAGAAAGCGAGATGTGCAAAATTTAAGATACTGAAGCACTTGAACAGGTGCCAGAAAGAATCTAAGAATATCAATAGGACGCTATGATTTTACGTGTGGTGAATAGGGAAATGTCATATATTTATCGTCTAAATGAGTGTAACAGTCAGTGCATTGCTTCATCTACTAGTTGGAAGATCAAGATTAATTAAATGACAAACGGAGCCCTTTATTTTGATCTTATCGCCATCGTCGATTTTAAATTTCAGCAAAGTTTATCCCATGTCGAAATACAGTCCACTAAAAATTATCTTATTATAGTTTAGGTCTTTCTCGCACATTTTGTTAATTTTGACTAATGATATTCGTAATGATAACTTTCTTAATCTCATAATTATGATGGTTACATAATCATTTACTTCCTTCAAAGGATCATATTTAATATAGTGATAATTTAGTGAGTATTTTCCATGTCATATTGGGGACCAACGTTTAGAGGGCGGGGGAATTTGTGAACTACTAAAATGCATAAGCTACTAATTAAATATCACCCTGTCCTAAGTTTGAACATAACCTTGGAAATTATTAAAGACAAACTATAAACAACACGAGCAGTCAACGGGGGCGATTATGAACCTTAAACAGGCAACGATCAGCATTTTTTATGATATAAATACTTTTGTCTTTCACCTAAAACCAGCTCCTGATCTGTCCGCATGGGCGGTCCTAATCTATCTTTTTCTATTCACCCTAACCTGCGCTTGGCTTGATCACATGACCCCAAGTCTGGGGTTTCATATGCGCAGTAGTAAAAGTCAAATTTATAATAAATTTGTCAAAGTTCTGAGAAAAATAATTATCTAAGTAGAATCTGTTCAAGTAGTTAAAAGTGTAGTGCAATATTCGTGTGATCTTACTATCAAACTAACCTTAAATAAAACACAACACAAACTCTTAAGAAAAACTATATTTATAAAACAGTGACTAAAGCCCTATAAAAAATTCAAAAATTGAAGGTTCATAATCGCTCCCGTTGTCAGCTCGCGTTGTTTATAGTTTGTTTTTAATGATTTCCAAGTTCAAATTCAAACTTAGGACAGGCTGATATTTATTAAGCCGTTTATGCATTTTAGTACATACTAATGCACATGCATCAGGTATCGTATTATTCAATATTAAATTTATAAAAGTGATTTTTCGTATCCGAACCCGTAAATTATAGCAGCATTTTGCAATCATTGTAAAATTCGCTTATAAAAATATTCCTAATATAGCCGCTATGCGCAATTACCTTTCTTGAATACTGCTCACAGCAAAGGCCTAGACGAATATGAATTATATATTATTGGATGGCTAACAGATGCAATGTAATTAATCAGCAACATACATTGAAATTGTTATAATCTACACAAACGCAAAGTTTCTGTATCCGCTAATCTCTAATTTGATTTGAAAACTGCTGTACTGATCCCACAAAGAAGCAAAATGAATTACGAAAGGTTAGCGAATCATGTACAAGCATATTAATGTTCTGTTTAACCTTTTGGACGCACACTTTTAATTTGCTCTTTGCGAGTTTGTTTGGGCTCTAGAGGATTCTAATTCTTATTTTATTTTCCTCTCAAATTAGAGCTAATCTTGTTACCTAGGAAACGCAATTAATCGACCAACAAAGTTTAGGTAATAAATTCTGACCTTTGTTTTACACGACAGGTTTCTGGGGGGATATTAAATGTCAACAAGTTTTTTTGGTCATGTTTACTAATATCATTACCGATAATGAAAGAGTGTAACATATTTAAGGTTTAAATTCAAACTATTCTAAACAAAGCCACTAAAACACGATTTTAATAAATTTAAATATATTAAATATATATACAAATAAATAATGCAAGTTTTTTTTATTTGTTATTGGGAGGACCAATTAATAGTTAGTTGCTTACAAGATGAATGGGAATTTTCTATACAATTTTCAGGGACAATTCAACTTTTCTAAATTGATGCAAAATTATATCCCAAGATGAAAGTCGTTTCAAATGCATGCTGAGTAATCTCCATATCTGAAAATTCCGCAGAGCGATATACTGGAAATCCCGAAAGCCGACGCATCTGGAAAATGAGATCCAGATTCGAGCAAACAAATTTTCAACTCGTTGACCAAAATAATCCGTTAATACGTTTGACAATCTCGATATCGAATTCGGGTACTTTGCAGGCGCGGATTTAAAGCGATATCCTGGAATTAGCATATGCGGAAACTTTGGAGCTATAAATTACAGAGATACTTCCACAACTGCTAATAATATTCATAATAATAATTTTGTAGCCCGCCTCATGAGAGAACGGTAAGAGATTTGAAGCCTATTGAATGGGGGCTAAGTTGCACAATAATACTCAAATTAAAACATACTCAAATTTGAACTAATTATTGGAATAAGCTATAGTTTTCGTCAAACGGTTCAATATCGAACTAGACTCAATAAATGATCTGTCACAAACTTATGACATCCACATCTACACGGACGGATCAAAAAGAACCTCAGGAACTGGTGCAGGTGTTTATATACCTGAGCTCGACATACAAATGCAGATATCACTAGGTAATCTCAGCACCATATTCCAAGCTGAACTGTGTGGCTTAACAGTGGGTGCTGAAAAAGTGACGGAGAAGCAAATCATAAACAAAGATATACTATTCGTCACGGACAGCAAGACAGTTGTACAATCACTCAACAAAATGGAGACCAGAAGTTTGATGGTTAAGGAGTGTATAAAATCACTAAACCAAATATCTACAGAATACAGACTAACCATCGCCTGGAAAAAAGGTCACAACGGAGACCTTGGTAATGAAAGAGCACACACTCTTGACAAGAAAGCGTCTCGTAAAAAACGAATTGATCCAGAACCAATACTACTACTCACCATGAACACTGTTCGCGAACAAATTTAAAAAACATCAATTTGAGAATGGAGCACCAGGTAGAAAACGGCAACAGTGCTACAGTGAATTCATATTTATCTAATCGTACTGTCAGCGGCAAAATATAAAATTCAGTCATTTTATAGAAGACCTAGGCAAGGCACAGAATGTATGAGTCCTTTAGGCAAGAAATTTCATAGAATGCCTAGAAATTCTAGACTCTGCCGAATGGTTCCAAGACAATGTATAACATTGGCATTTTTGGCCTACCATGGATTGGTTTTGGTTAGTTTGAGTTAGTTGGGTTTTGGGTGCGGTCGGTTTTTGATTCCAGTAGCTTCAACCTCCTATCGAGGGAAATTCGAATAGGTGAGAAGTATCGTGCCATACTTCTTTTTGAAGATCTCGTCGGGTATTTTATGGCCCTAAAATTTTGCGTCAATATTATATTTTCATCCATAATGAAATCAGAGTCGATTGGAAAAAATATTACAGATCTACTCTTATCTTATCAGCTTGGCATGTGATTTATCTATTTTTTGTTTGTTTTTCTTTCAAAACTTGTATATGTGTGTCTGATTTAACCATTAACTCAAACTAACGCAAACAAAATATTGACGATGTTTTATATACTACAACCATCACTATCTAAGAAAGACAAATGTTAACTTACTTAGAATGATTCAATAATCGATGGAACGAACTATGCTCGACGCTCAGTATATTGTGAACTACTTAAAAGCATTAATTAAATACCACCCTGTCGTAAGTTTGAACTTGAACTTGAAAAATGTTATATAAACATTCACTGTTAATTATAAACAACTTGCGCGGTCGACGGGAGCGACTTTAGTCCTTGATGATGCAGCCAGAAGCATTTTGTAACATATAAATACGCAGGCAAACGCCAAGTTAATCAGGCTTTCGGGTTTCTCAAACCGCTCAGTCTAGTTGCGGGGCAGTACACAGGTACGTCCACTTCTAGCTGTTCTATCCCACAACCCCCATATCTGAGAACACCTATGCACAGGTATAGGGTTGTCAGGTCCTTACCTAACCTGGATGAACGTATGCACAGGTATACGGCATTTAGGGACTACTAAAAGTATAAGAGAGAGTCGAATTTGTGAAGTATCAGAATTTCCAGAAAAGGGACAGTTTTTGGGTAGTTTTAAAAAAGTAGTGAAAGTGCCGTAGCAATTTGTGATAAACTTAAACTAGAAAGACTTACCTTATAAATATCAAAACGAATACCTAAATAAAAGACAACTCCGCTCACATAAACTTTATTAATAAAAGTGACGTCGCTTGCTAGACAAACTTTAAACTAAGCCTCCCTCGAGAAGACATGCATTTCATATTAATTGGGTATAGTGTAAACTCTTAATTCATCTATAATCTTAAACGCACCTTTATTAGTATACGGTCTAACCGTTGTTAAGTTTGTTTGTAAATAAGCTTGTTACTGTTTTCATCGATGTGTCTCCTTTATTATCTCTTCTCAACTTGACGTAGTGCTTTCCTAAATCTGAGCTACTCTCCTACACGCTAAGTAAGGCACAGATAAAAAATACAAATCGTGACAGAATGATGGAGGCGCTTCTACGTCATAAAATATTACTAGAATAAAATCAAGTCACACAGTTATCAGTACAAGAGGGAGGCAAGTCAGGCAAGAGAAGCTCAAAGTTCCAAGGTGAAATGTTATATAAGCAAGAAATGTTTATGTAAAGCATGAAGAGTATAGAAGAAGCATACATAAGTTGAAAAGTTGTTTATGTAAAGTATAAATAAGGTGAAATAATGGAGAAATGTATAAGCAAAGATGTTTATATAATGTGTGTTTAAAAGGGAGCATATGTGGATATATGAATAACAATATAATGTCCTATATTGTTTACATAAAGCTTGTTACGTACTAAAGCATAGATAGATAGCATAGCATAATGTACTTAGAATATCTAATAAAGAGCAAAACTAAATATGGAAAGTAAATATAAGAAACATAGAATAAAATAAATATATGAGAAAATGTATATGTAAGCGATACCAAGAAGCAGTAAGAAATTGTAAATAATGTATATATAGCCTTACCTTGAGAACATGCTGCATGGATCCAAATCCAGGACCAGTCAGGAGCCATTGGAAAGCACCAATCGAGTCCATACAGGACTTAGCTATTCGAAGAATCACTAGTAGAAGTTCGGAAGTTGCCCCGTTCTTCGAATAGGGATTCCTAGAAGATAAAAAAGTATAAGAAATTATAATATATGGACGAAATATTTGCAGCAATAGACAACGAATTAGATAATTTAATAAATCATAGAATAATAACAACCTTAGAATCTATTCCAGATCAAATCTTGCCAAGTGTCTAATATTGCCAAAAATCATATTCACGAAACTTATATTTGATTGTATTCTTTAGCTCATCCAATACCAAAACACGAAAAAGCAAATCAAGTCGACGCTATTTTGTCACGCCTTTCAAGGAACAAAGAACCCACTACGAAACTACGATAGACAGCATTGCAATAGAAGACCGCTACGAGCGCCATCTACCAGGCTTTGTGTAAACCAAGCAGTCCGCAACACAAGGAATCTGCGAAAATGACATATGTAGTTGCTTTATTAACACAATGAATACTAAGGCGTAAAACGTTGTATTCCATAGAAGCAAATAAGTTTTGAAATAATGCATCTCTAGTAAAAAGCCGGGTTTAACAAATTATGATTTTGTTAATAAGACATCTAAAAACGTTACAAGCAAGAAAACATAGGTTAAGATTATAACATTGTTAATATAACTTGTAAAACTATTCTTCTTTTGTTACATGTATAACTAGCTAAGGGCGAGGCAAACCACACAAGAACTTACGACTACACGAAATGGAAATGGGTGGATCTTAGCTAGAACAAGTCCACTGACGAAATATATATTAAATTATAATAAAATTAGGTGCAATACAGTATGTCTTCTCGAATTGAGGTCGGTTTTCTCTCTTTTAAAGGAAACAAGTTAGGGTAAAACGTTGGAGACCAACGTTATCAGGGAGGGGGAATGTGTGAACTACTTAAAAGCATTAATTAAATATCACCCTGTCGTAAGTTTGAACTTGAACTTAAAAAATGTTATATAAACAATCACTGTTAATTATAAACAGCTTGATCGGTCGACGGGAGCGACTTTAAACCTTAATTATGCAGCCATCGGCATTTTGTAACATATAAATACGCAGGCAAACGCCAAGTTAATCAGGCTTTCGGGTCTCTCAAACCGCTCAGTCTAGCTACGGGGCAGTACACAGGTACGTCCACTTCTAGCTGTTCTATCCCACAACCCCCATATCTGAGAACACCTATGCACAGGTATAGGGTTGTCAGGTTCATACCTAACCTGGATGAATGTATGCACAGGTATACGGCATTTAGGGGCTACTAAAAGTGTAAGAGAGAGTCGAATTTGTGAAGTATCAGAATTTCCAGAAAAGGTACAGTTTTTGGGGTGTTTTAAAAAAGTAGTGAAAGTGCCGATGCCGTAGCAATTTGTGATAAACTTAAACTAGAAAGACTTACCTTATAAATATCAAAACGAATACTGAAATAAAAGACAACTCCGCTTACATAAACTTTATTAATAAAAGTGACGTCGCTTGCTAGACAAACTTTATACTAAGCCTCCCTCGAGAAGACATGCATTTCATATTAATTGGGTATAGTGTAAAGTCTTAATTCATCTATAATCTTAAACACGTCTTTATTTGTATACAGTCTAACCGTTGTTAAGTTTGTTTGTAAATAAACTTGTTACTGTTTTTATCGATGTGTCTCCTTTATTATCCCTTCTCAACTTGACGTAGTCCCTTCCTAAATCTGAGCTACACTCCTACACGCTAAGTAAGGCGTGGCGTCACAGATAAAAATACAAATCGTGACAATATCACTGACAGATAAAATAAGTAATGACGAGATCAGGAAAAGAACAAATTTAGAGATATCAACAAGAGAGACTAAGTATGAAGTAGCATTAGGCAGGGCATGTGACCAAAAAAGATGAAGATATGGACTAAGAAACTAACAGAGCCGTGACCAGGAATAACGAGAAGAAGTATGGGACAACCACCGAAAAGAGGGGTTGACGAAATATGAACCACAGCTGGCAGGCAGTGGATGAGGACAGCAGCAAATAGGAAAGAGTGGAAAGAGATTGAAGAGACCCTTGCCAGACCTACTTCAAGGTGTGGAAAAATACGGGTTATAAAAGGAGAAGGATAGTTATATGTGTACTCGACACCAGTGCATTCAAGGCTTACTACTCTCTTAGCAATTATTATTATTATTATCGTAAGAGATTAAGAATATTACTATGGTATTATGCTCCAAGTTAGAATAATGAAATATTTGAAGCATAAAACTGCTGATTTTTGTATGGCATGAAACTGTTTGCGTAATTAGGAAGCTTCCGCATTAGAGAACCGCAGCTAAATAACTTCGCCTGATTGGCTAACTCCAATCCCGCCCGTCAATGTTGTTTACGCTTTTTTCCCTCCACGCATTTGTATAAGACTTTGCGAGAAAAGCAAGTTTGTGCCAACCTGGCTCGGGTGGTAAGGCTTGCGTTTTGAATGCGAAGCAATGGCAGAGACAACAATGAGACACTCAACTATGTGTCAAAATAATATCCCATTCTATTCTCCGTCTTTGTCTCGCATGGTGAAAGGTGGAACGTAGATGGCGCTAAGGAATTTCCCGCAAAAATTTGAAATAATTGCATTTTATGTTACTTTATTAAATGGCGATTTCTATTGGAAGAGTTAGGGCGCCCTGAATGTGTTTTCATGTCTGTTTACTGATGTTGGTTAATGAAAAATAGGAATACACTCAGTGCACAACTAACTCTTCCAATAGAAATCGCTAAAATTATTTATTAATGTTTATATTATATAATTAAGCACCAACCTAGGGTTATAAAGTGAGTGCATATATTTGTTGGTGTATTTTATTATTGAAAATATTCTATATAGGTATTTTTAACAAATCAAATTAACAGAACTCTAATGTACATCTAGTTTACAGCAAAAATATAAGTAAATGGTCAAAATGTTTATTTGAGCTACATTTTTTGTAAAAGTGACGGAATAATCTAAAAGTACATAATAAAAACAAGTTTATTTGATGCATATTTTAAAGAACGCTGACATAAACAATAACAAGAGTGTTATGTATTTCACAAATGACATTTAATGTGAGAATGCAACAAAGTATCGCAGTAGTTTGTACCATCTCGGACTTCGCTTAAATATAGTTAGAGCACCATCAAAAGTCCGCCGTCTCCATTTTGCTGATTTGCTTCTAAACCACCGTATCTGTGACACCATAAAATCTGCTGTAACAGAGGGCATATCCTTAAACAAATTTCGTACAGCATTTGAATCTGCCAGATTTGAGAAGGATTTTGGAACTTGTTGCATCCAGTTCTAAAAAAAAGAAAATATTGAAATGTAAATGAAATATCATCTTTCGAGAAAATACCTAACCACTTTCAAATTTAATGTAGCTATCTACTATACACAGTTTTGGAGAAATTGCTTTTATAATTTTTATTACCAACAGAATAGATAACTTTTATGCTTGGAAAAAAACTAAGAAGTTTTAGTCTTGTACTAAAGTTCAATTTTAAATAAAATGTTAATAATATTGCTAAACTGCCATGCAGTAGAAAGTTCTTGAATCCATGCAAATGGTACTGCTGCTTTTGAAAGTTTATATTGTATAGCATGTACACAATCTCTCTTTTGAAATACTTATTCCAAATTCTGTAATTCCGCAGTGAATCTCCAGAGAACTTCATTCCCAAATGCTCCTGCCATATTCTTGACCTAAAACATTTTTACAGACATTATTTAAATGGCATGTGCTATCTATTTGTGGTGTCATTGGTGCAACACTAATACAGTTGACTTTTGACAGCTTTGAATGTACTTCGAACTGCATGTAAGCCAGGGGCGGCTTCTCAATAAGTGCGCCCGTGCGCGCGCACTGCCTGC